>JAPYZO010002797.1:0-29815 GCA_030522905.1 Torymus flavipes | reverse complement strand
TGCTCGGTGAGCGCGCACGACAATGGAGGAACGTTTAGAATATATATGAGGTTTTCTATTCTTTTGTTGTACATGTGTAGAAGTAAGAATAGTAGGTGGAATGTAAAAAAAATGTTTTATTGCGCGTTTCGAGAGGTTTGGTACTAAAACTAACTAGAAGTTTTGTATTGGATTTTGGATGAAATAAGTAAAATTTAGTCAAGTTGGGATAAAGAAAATATTTCATTTCAAAATGAAGTTGAGGTTTGATAAAAATGTATCCGTCCAGTACAACTGCGCGAAAACGCAATTCCAATATTATAAAGCAATATTGACAAAGTTTCATCACTTTTTATTATTACACAATAAAGCATAGTACACAATATTTTAAAGATTTTGATATACCTAATAATGAAACTTTATCAATTTTTCCACGACTCTTGATTTTTAAAGCTTTTTGGATTGCATTTTCGCACAGACGTATATCAAATCGTTAACTATTCCGCGTGAAATTATTTATCGCAATTCTAACGCAAAAAGCTAACTTTTGGCAGCGACTACAGCCATAACATCCTTATAACGACTATTAAAAAATACATTTTCTTTTTTTTCACTATAATTTTTGTCCATTTCATATTAAAACGAAAAAATTCGTACACCACTTCCACCGATGCACAATTTTAAGCGTATATATAAAATTCTTCAATTCCACAACACACATTCCTTATCACTTTATCCTCCAACATCCTCAATACCTCAATACCTACCCCACCTTAATTTTCCCACATCTCGTCCCCACTCCCTTTTCAAAGGGTTAAGTTTAAGGACGCCTCACCCACCCCCTTTTCTCCTCAGACAAAATGGTAAACGCGCGAGTGAAGAGGCGGAGGCGCGCGCGGGGGGCCGCCGCGGTGATATTCCGAGCGCGAAAGAAGGTGGAACGGAGGAACGAGGAAGAGTCTGCTGAGCCAGCAGATATATACTCTCTCTCTTGCGGCACGACGCGCTTGCCAGCCGCGCGCGCGCGCTGCACATCGATACGCGGAGGATTTCCAGAGCCTGGAGTGCCAAAAGAAAGTGAATTTTCATATAGAGCCGGATTTCGCGCTAGAGAATTTAATATATATAGAGAGAGAGAGCGCGAGGGGTGGGGGAGGGAGGTATTACCGGGCGAGGTGCATATAAATCCGACTTTACGAGGTTCAGGGGGAGTATTAATTTTGGAAGGTGGTAATAAATAGGGGCTGATAAGATGCGAGAGTTTCTTGCGAGAATCGTGCGTGTATAAGATAATTTTTCGTCTGTGTGTACAGTCGTATACATATTGTTTAAAAACACAACGCACAAGTCGATAGCCATATTATTGCCGACTGTACAGTAAGCAAAGGTAACTGACCCGCGCATACGTGTATATATACATCGCAGTCGTCGCATTAATGACTCAATCAAATAAAGCGCGCTGTACATATCAATTCCACCCGCTGCTTATATATATATATATATATATATATATACGGTAAAAGAACATCCAAGCAAACAATAAAAGCTCGTGCTTCTTAATTGTTTTGAAACGACGACTGGACTGCACAGGAATCACCCTCGCGAAGACAGCAAACAACCCGCAATTCGTTCATAAGAAGAGAGCGAGAGAGAGAGAGAGCGCAATCGGTGGATAATCCTCGTGTCCCGCAGGACGCTCTCTCATTTGTTCGCGAGGCGGGCGCGATGACGGATGACAATGAAAAGCGACGCGCGCGCTAGGGTCGTCGTCGTATTTGCACGCGCGCCGCTTCCTGCTCCAATTATTCTCGGATCATCGCTGCGACAAGCCGCAGTCATTAGGGCTATATGCGCCGTGTCCCCCACTCACCCGAGCTATGCGCTCTCTCGTTATAGCTGTCTCTTTTGGAAAGAGAGAGAGAGAGAGATATGGTGTATTTGCATGGCGTGTGTTATAGGGGAGGAAATTCTTCGGGATGAGATGCGGTGGGTATGATGAGGAAGGAAGTAGGAAGCTGTATAGTAATGTGTTTGTGAATGGTGAATTAGAGTTAATTTACTTGGTAGATATCAGATGGTGTGATTGGTTTTATTTTACAATGCCGACTTAATATTTTTTTTCAATGAATGGAAGTATACCATGTGTTTCGAATTGGAAACCAATATGTAATGTACAAAACGATGGAGAAAAACAGAACATTATATAAGAACAATTTTATATGGTTCATTGTAACACGTATATTTCTCAAATACAAATTGAATAATTCTGAATATACATTTCTGCATAATTCTGAATTCAATGAGACGCTATTAAGAATCGACTGAAAAGCGACCGAATATAATAAAACGTATTTTAACATAATCAATGCTTCATTCTCATTTGAACACACCCTCGTGGAAATGTTAACCAGAAGGTAGTTATTTTTCAGTTAACTTTATGGCTAAAAACAAACGTTGCTTGTATTTCATAATTATGTACCAATCCGAAATAAATTATGGTATTTACACTTTATAAAATATATACCAATATTTCAAGTAATAGTAGAACTTTTAGATGATTTATATTATTTTTGCATTATGCTTTTTGCTAAAAATCCTTCCATTTAATTAACACCATAGCTATAAAATATATATACTTAATTTTCTAACAGGGCAGCATTCTACGTTTTATGTAAACCATTCGTTTCGAAAATAAAACTTCCCAAAAAATTTTCATTCCTCCATCAACACATCACACCTCCTCATGAGAAAATAATTTAATTATGTAGCCGCACAGCATTTCCACACGCTGCACATCAATAAATTATGCAACAACCTCGTACAGTGTATAAAGTCATTACATATTCCTCACTCACTCACTCTCTCCTCCAGCAGCAGCAGCAGCAGCAGCCTCCCCTTGCTACGACACGTGCGTTTATTTACGCGCGTGCGCGCACTTAACATCCCAGTGTACAATGTCACACGCTAACTGCACAGTCTTACTATGTATATATATATATGCATATGTGCAGTGTACGTAAGTATGTGTGTGTCGCTAATCTAATTAGCCGCCGTCGCTATATACTGTGCGAGATAAGACGCGGCCACTCGCACGCGCGCGTCATCTTACGTACCGGGAACACGCGAGCGAACGATAAGACAACTGTGTGCATTGCCTCCCCCTCGTGAAGTTTAAAAAAAAAATTGAAGTATGCGTCTCTACAAGGATTTTGTCTCTCTCTCTCTCACTCTCTTATTTTAAAGCGAGTAGCAGTGATACGAATCAATATCTGGTCGAACTTTTTGCAAGAGCAACACGCTCGCGAGGGTCAGCGCTATATGAGATACGTCTGTCTCGTGTATAGTCGTATGAAGGAGAATTATGTGCGCGAGATAAGGCCGACGCGCGCCGCCTTGCGATGGTTTTGCAGGAAAGTGCAGACGGAGGAGAGAAAAGAGCTTAGACTGGGAGATTTTGTTGTTGCCATGTGTATAAGTATAATCGAGAAGGAGATCTGAAGATCGAAGTGCGTATGCTGCAGGTCTATTAATAGGCTAGACGGAGTTAAGATGTAACTATGTTATTTATGAAGGAAAAGTGATGATATATGGTGGGTGTGTTCGGTGTGTATGCGGGGAATCGAAAGTTGATGCAGTTGAAATTTGGCGAGGAGTGATGGGGATGTTTTTTTTTATCGTGTGTTTTATAAGTAACTAAAAAGTTGTTTTTCTTTCACAGTTCGTTGCGAAATAATCTCTGTATCTTCCCTTCAGATTGTTTAAATTAACTGATTTTATTTATTATTAACTGTTACACCGAAAGCATTAAAAAATAGGGTGTAGCCGACGACTAGTGTCACCACCTTATATACATGGTTGGATATGTCAGTTTTTTAAAATTAAAATAAAATTTTTATTTCCAAAGGATCACTCGTCCATAACGTGCCACGAACCCCAATTTATTCTACGGCACTTTGTGCAAGGATGTTCTTTGAAAAATAATTGCGTATTGTATTGTTAAGTCTTGAGTTCAAGGGAAATTACTCTGTCACAGACGTAACAGTATATCACTTTTCGTTGATTTCAAAATATAATCTCTAAAAAATAATAAGTGAAATGTCGCTCACTCGTGCGAATAAGGGAAAAGATCCACTAATTTTCTAGTTGAATATTCACTTATTACGCAGTGAAAATTTTATTCCACTACTTCAATAAGTGAATATTCACTAATATATAAGTAGATTCT
Source organism: Torymus flavipes (assembly GCA_030522905.1). Lineage (NCBI taxonomy): Eukaryota > Metazoa > Arthropoda > Insecta > Hymenoptera > Torymidae > Torymus > Torymus flavipes. The sequence continues at coordinate 25,611 of JAPYZO010002797.1, read as the reverse complement.
TTCACTTATTTGAGCTACTTTTCACAAATTCATATTTAGAAAGTACCTATACGTTTAAAATCGAGCTCAAAATAGCTACGTTCTCATTTTAAAAGTTTTAGTTGACGAAGTTTCATTTTTAAAAGTTGCCATCATTAAAAATATATACTTATACTTTTTGCATATGAAAATAGAAACAAATAACCAAACGATTCCCTCACCATTACCTCAAACCTCGAATATACAGCAAATAATCTGCGCCCTATTCACAACCAGCGATAATACCGCAACTGCAATGTACCTACCTCCACCGTACGCACAAACGCCCGCAATTTACAATGCACCGCAAACATACTTAACCCGCTCCACAAACTACAGCTTAAATAATAATTAACAAACCCCCTCCTCCAACTCCTGTTTAAAAAAAACTACCGAGCAAACTTCGAGGCTTAATTGAAGCTGGTGGTGAAAGAAACGGAGCATCGCTCCACACACACATACATACACTACTACATCGCGTAACTTTCGCTTACTCGGCGCGAATCCTCCGGCTCTTACACTCGGCCAAATCGGCAAACGAGCGTTTACACACTCCGCTGTACAAACTCTCTCTCTCTCCTTCTCTCCTCGACTAATTTACGCGGCTGCGGCCCTCTATCTCCCTCGTCATATAATAGACCTATAGGGTATATCTACCTCTATCTCTATACCTTATATACACCTATCTGCATGTATATATATACTTTAAATATATGTATAAAATATCCTTTTACGAAAAAAAAAATTACCGAGGGTGCAGGAGTAACATATATATAATAGAGTCGAGCTAGAGCGAACCTGATACTTGACGGAGCGCTCGGGTTGCGCTTTTCCGCTTATTCGGCGCACGCGCGCGCGATGACGCGATGACCATATCATCCGACACTCGCTCGCGACACAATCGGAGAGCCTCTCTCTGTCGTTGCGAGCCGTAAACAAGCCGCGCGCTCCTAAATTTTCGCTGACGGCTGCGGTGCGCGCTAGTGAAAGGGGGGAGAGAGCGAGGTAGTTTGGTGCTCCGTTTCTTTTTTTTTATTTTAAGGGGGAGAGGGAAATATCCGGTGAGCTTTCGCGGCACAGGAGCTCGGATAGATTAGGATAGGGAGATCTGGGTGATAATAAGGTGCTCGGAAATCGCAGGATCATATAAGTGTCCTCATGTTCTCTTGGCGATTTATTTTTCTTAACTTTTTAGATACTTGTTTAACGTTTTGTAATATATATCTATACGCTCCGAACGATTACAGCCAGATCTCGACACGCAGCACCCCGTCATCGTCTGCTCTCTCCCTCGCCGCGCGGCAAGGGTTAAGCGCAAACATCGTTAATTCGCGCCGGCGGGCCAAAAGGTCAACAGACACACACACCGCGCAGCGCAGCAGGCAAATACTATGCGCCGGACCGTGCGTAATTCGCGCGGTGAAATTTCTTTTGTCTTCGGTAGCGCGTAATTTTTTCAAAGTCTATGCTATATAGATTCCCGCTGAGGAGACGCGTAGACGAGATATTTGCGATGCACTCGGGGGTGCGCGGTGCAACGGCCTCCCCGCGGTGAGTTGTAAGAGGGTGGATGGTGCAGGAGACGTTGTTGGGAGGGTTTGTGAATGTTGATGAAAATTTTTTAGGAAGAAAAGGAAAATTATGACTATTGCATCACGAAGAGCGAAGAGTTCGGGTTATGATCGTTTTGTGAAATAATTATATTTGTAAACGGAGAATATAAATATGTGGTGGTTACTGAAAACATTGAAAATTAAAAAAAAAAAAACTAAGAATAGAACTTTTGAGTGGTATTTCATCCTTTATATAATTTGAGGACTCAAGATAATCTATTTCATCCTCGAACGATCTCGAAATCTCGAATTCATCTCGAATCTTGAGCGGAGGGGAACAAAAGAGGCTACGCGCGCCGATTAACGCTGTTTCAAGAATATTTTTGAAAATTAAAAATTTTACTGTAAACCAAAGCACAAAAACCTTGAGGGTAAAATAAATGAGCATCCATGATTTACTTGGAAAATTTTTTAAATTATAAATCTAAATAGAAGAGTTTCTCCAACTAGAAATTCACCGAAAAATGTAAACCATTTATTACTTTAAAAAATTTTAATCCCTCTTAATTAAACGTTCTAGTACTTACTATCCCATTAAAAAGAAAAAAGAATCCTTCAAAAACTAAAACTTTCCGTACCTTAGAACCCCGCCCACGCTTTTCCCTTAATCTCCCTCTCTCCCCGTGCCACTGAGGCCATCACCGCGTACAACAATCCAGCGCGCCCGCAGCACCGTTTACCTCGCGCTCGCACCACCATCACTTCTGCTACTGCTGCTCTGCGCGAATTTCTCCCGAAAAGAATACAAATGGGTCCCCGCGCTCGCTCGCTCTCGCACTTATATATATACGTAGGAGAGAAGGCAGAAACGATTACCGGACAATAGTTTGTTAGTGGAATTCACCTGATGTATTGTTCCAGCGGGCGCCCAAGCGACGAGAGAGGGGGGAGGGAAAATGCCGAGTCAGCTTTAATCGGCCGCTGCTGCCTCGCTATGTTATATGCTCCTCCGAAGCTCGCCTATATGCGGCTCTTTCGTGCGCGTAAATTACTTTTTCACCTATACGGTGCGCTCGTTCATTCGTGCGTACGTTCTTTTTTTCGGTAGGATTTTGCAGTCGATTGAAATGACTGAAACGAGCTAAGGCTGGAGTTTCGTCAAAGCGTATGTATTATGTATATTTTTCATTAAAATCATCTTGTATAATTACAAAGAACTTCTTTACATTCATGTATAAAATTAACAATGTCCCGTACATGATTAATAACAATAATTCAAATGTCAGCTTCGCTGCGTAGCATCTGTTTTTTCGGAATTTTCCGTATTCTTATTTTTTTTTCCTTGCGAGCTTGCAAAACTTCTTTTCTTTTGCGCACTTCGACGTCTAACAAAAATAATACTTTGTCCATTGACTCATGGATCAATATATACACAGAATTTTCAACAGCACAGACATCATTGGTATAGGTATTTACAAACGTTCATTAATCTCGTTTAAAGCGATCTCGCGTGAAGAAAAAGCGTTTAAAAATATCCTCTTTAGGCGTACACGCACACTGAGCTTAAAGCTGGTAGATTGACTATATGCATAATGCTTTTGGAGTTATGGTTGTCAGTGGTCTATGGTCAACCATTTATCCGTATTTTGTTCGATCTGCTTCGTGGCCATCGGATTGCGCAAGCGAATCTTGACTTCCAGCTTACCACCGATAGCCTTCCGCCCATCCATCAGCTACGAATTCAGTGCAATGTCATGATTATAGCCAATTATAAAAGCTTGATTTTTTTTAAATCAAAATATGACGAGTAAATGTGGTTAACTCACCGGAAATGAATCGTGTAAGACACACTTTGTTTCGAGTGGTTGAAGTTTTATATTGACAGTTCCGACTAGACTATCAGCTCGGAAAAATCCCCTGTAAATACAATATATACCGTACATTAATGCAAAATGATCACTTGGCTTGCAATTAAAATTTACGTTGCTCTACAGGTTGCTCGTGCAATACTTTTAACTACTCAAGCCGATCGTCGTGAAGAATTAAAAATAAAATGAACGTGGCATGAGACAAGATGAAAAAACAGTATGATCGAAAAATTTTTTGAATGCTGGCAAAAAATAAATTTACAGAATACCGACAAAAGCGTCATTCGTCCCGAGTCCAAATTTCGCTAATCTACTCGGCTATTCTGTGTGAAACTTGCATACCTTGGATGAGTGCAACACAGGATGGGATTCAGCGAGCATCTGCAAGCAACGTCCTATTCTATGTACTACCGTAATCGATTAAACATTTTAATCTTAGGGTCTAGCTCTAGGCACATTCCCAATCAAAATTATATTATTTTTAGTGTTGAAAACTGTTAATGATTCTACACAACTTTTGCTAAGAATTAGTAAAAACACACCTTGTCTCAACTTCTTACAAAAAGAAGTAAAATCGTATGAATCTAAGAATTTCAAATGGTAAATAAATATTGTGATTTTGTGAATGTAAATCTATAAAAAATGTGAAAATATATCAAAATATTGTATGTATATACACTGATGATAAATTATTTTAAAATTTTGCCACTATGATATTATTTATAATAAAAATAAATCAATTCTGATGTAAGATTTTAATTATTGATAGTTTAAATCAATGTAACTTTTTTAGGCAAAGTTTTAAAATAAATCACTCATGCGACAATTACATTATGACAACGAAATTCGAAAATGTTCATTAATGGATACATAAAAAAACATTTATGCTTTAACAATTTTTATAAGAAGTTTGAAAACTACCCAATAATTTCTAAATTATATTAATGTCTCTAATAAGCAGATTAGTATGAAAATTTTACCCTTTTGACCAGATTTGGCATTTAAGCGCGTGGCGTTTAAAAATCCTTTGGCATTGTCTCGATTTGCGATCGATGATTCCAATTAATGGAAACGTTCCATTGTACTCTGGATTACTGGTGTCTCTAATTGTCGACGTTCTATCAGTCGATGGGGACTCCGTAGGCCATGGAAGCTCAAATATGACGTAAGTGTCAACTTCTTTCTGATAATTTATGCCTCTAATTATTGAAATCTCAATATCAGCATCGGTCAGATCTGTGCAGCTCCTGCAAGAAGTGAAAAATAATAAATCCCTTTTCAATTGAATGGTCTTTTAATGCAATATACGAAACTTACTGAACAAGTGCATATGTTTTCATTTCATAATGATGTTGTGGCGGCGGACGATTATCTCGTTTTCGTACCCGTAACATATCCAAATCTTTTGTGTAATCTAATGCAAGCCGTCCCCATTTATTATAGCTCGAAACATCACCGAGTGCTTTGCAATGATCTCTTGTTGTCAAACACCACTGAAATAATATTAGTCATCGTACAAATATTTAATTTAACTATAAATAAAAATATCTATACGATATGTTAATCACGATATTTACTTTAATTTGTTTTTTCAACTGTGCTTCAAGATTTTCATAAATCTGGGCATCAGTACCAGTAGCTTCTTCATTACATTCCATCGACGATATCAGTGTGAAACCATCATCGGTTATAGCTGCAGGATCTACATCTTGCGCTTGAAGTTCAAGCTTCGCCTCGGGCGACAGTGGAATTGAGTTCATATCAACAGGTAGACCAGCTAAACTTGCCTGAAGTAATGGATCAATTCCTTTTGCTTGCCTGAGATAATCTCTAGCTAATTCTAAATCGCCTTCCTTCTTAGCTTTCAAGGCAGCCATTTTTAATTCTTTCTGACGGCGCTCCAAAATCTCAATTTGTTTGTCGACACGAGATGTTAATTTTTTCTTTTTATCTGAAAAATTATAGATTTGGGATTTGTAAACTACTTTCAACTTTTATAATAATAATGGTTATAATATTACGATAATAACATTGGAATGAGAGACAGTACGCGAAATTTTTTTTCTATTCGAAATTTTTCTCACCAGAATTTGTTCGAGGAGGTGCAACTGGAGTTGATTCTTTAGATGGACTTGGTGTAACTTGCTTTGGTGGTTGTACTGGTTTTGCTGGAGTAGCTGGCTCAGATATTTCTGGAGGTTTAGGAGATGGTTGGGGTGGAGGAGCACTGGGTCCCACTGACAAGGGAGCTAAGCCAGGTGGTGTTGGAAGTTCATCTATAGGAACAACTCTTCCTCTAGCATGTAGCTTTAAAGCATCTTCAAACTGTTTACAAATACGACCATATCTTCTTGCTTTGGATGCATTGCCTTCAGTTTCAGCAACTGTTTTGGAACGACGATAGATTTCTAGACGTTCTTTGAGAGCACCTTCTAATGATTGAGTGCTAGAAGCTGTTACTGGTTCACTGGCTTCTTAAAAATTTTTTAATTTAATAGAAGGATTAATCTTAATATCATTATATCTATTAATTATAAGTGAGATTGAAATTGTTACCTGGAATACCTGCACTTGCTTGTTGATTAACATTTTCTTCTTTGTTTTCTGCAGAAGGATTTTCAGCAGCAATTGTACAGCTTGGCATTGTAGGTTCAGGTGGCATATCTGATAAATTAACTGTTTCACCTTGAGAAACTGCAGCAATAACAGCATCAAACTGTTTGATTACTTTGATGTGATTCATAGCCTCTTCATGATTACCACTCTTTTTCCATGCTAGAGCTGCAATTTTATACTGTCTCTGACGATCTTTTAGCGTATTTAAAGTTTCTTCATCTACTTTGGCTGCCACGGATGCCTCTGCTTCATTTGGTGATTGCTCCTCAACAGGTGATGGTTCCTCTGTTGATGCTTCTTCTGTTGGTGTTTCTTCCTTAGGAGGTGTAGTTTCCTCGGGAGATGCATCAGCAGCATCTAGTGCAGTGTAATTTTAATTATACATGATACATAGTAGTAATTGTCAATGTCTAACATGTTTAATATAATATTATATAGTGAACAAAATTTTTTACCCGGAGGTGGTTTTGGAGCAGATTGTCCTATAGCAGAAGGTGGAAGTACAGGAGGAATCTCACTTTGATCAATTTCATTTCCTGCTCTACAAGAGGATAATAAATGTTCCAAAGTCTTTACTCCTCTGTTATATCGTCTTGCTTTAGTAGAATCATTTTTAGCTTTTGCTAATCTTTCAGCTGTATGATACATTGACAAACGCTCCTCTAATAATTTAGTTGTGTCATTCACAGCATCAGTTGTATGGTCTGATAAATCTTTTGTTTCTTCTTCTGTGTCTCCTGTGAGAGCATTTAATTCATCCTATTGAAAAAAAAAAATATTTTTAATTTTACTTTTTGTAATAGAAAATTAAGTAGATAATTTTAAAATTATTTTATACATTAATTTTTACAACGAATTATATCAAAATATCTAATTTTTACCAATAAATCAGGATCATCTTCATCTCCAGATAATTCTTCATCAGAGCCAATATCTTTCATACTTTCCTTAACCAACGCATCAAGATCAACTGCTGGTTTAGCTGGTGCTGTAATTACAAATAGATCAAATCTAAATATTTTAACAGAGTTCATCATTGAATATTAATGTTCATCAAAATATTGACCTCTTCTACGAGCTGGCTTTGTTGGCTGGTCACCAGCAGTCAACGCAGCTAGCTCTGCCTCCAAATCATCATCATCGTCATCATGGTCAACCGATCCTCCAAGATCTCCCAAATTTTCTGGTATCTCGAATATGCCATACTGTTACAATAGAGAATAATGGTTAACAAAATGAACGCAAAAAGCATAACTAGCAAATCTCAGATAAACAACGTTAACGTTATTCCGATTAGATAAGCCAAAGAAAATTTAAAATGTTAACCTGGGCGAGACTTCCAGCGGGCCTGGCCCTTCGCTCCTTCTTGACTTCTTTCTTTTTGCCGAACATCGCTATGCTCGTGGAAGATAGAATCACTTGGTAAACTTCTGAAGTATCGAAAGCCTTTTAAATGCGACAAATGCAGTTGTGAAAATGCATCACTACGCAACCGACTGAACACGATTAGTCAGAAGGCACATCACCACTATTTATCACCAGGCAGTCAGGCACCAAACAAACCCGTCAACACAACTACAGTACATGAACCAAAATATACGTTATTCATTATACGTCAACGTATATATAACACATTTGCTTCACATCACAGGTGCAGGCTTATGAGTCACATATCAGAGTACCTACTATTTTAAGTATAGAAGTTGGCAATATTACACAAGATTACGCGCGAAATTTGAATCAATGATAAATTATCATTGTATAATCAGTTTCTGCAGTTTATATATTAGAAATTTTCGTTAACTGTTATGCATATAAAATTTATTAATGACGCAAGCCTAAGAAAACAACAAAATCGTGCCCCGCCTTCCCCTACGCGCTAGAGTGTATAGAGCACCATTAACATAGCCACCTAAATATCCATTTGATTCATTATATACGTTCTTTTTTTTGTTTATTAAACATATATTTTATTTAAAATAAGTTATTATACTTAATTATATATTTATCTCCATTTCTTATCAATTTTGAGAGCATAATAATATAGTTCTGCTTTTTAAAGTTTACTTTTGAATTTCCTCAAGTATGCGAATATTTTTTTTCCGAGATATAAATTTGTCAATTTTGAAACAGGATAATTATTGAATTGTGATTTCAAGAATTGAAATTTTTCAAAATTCACACATTTACTTATATTTGAAAAGAAATAAATAGTAGCAAAAGATGATCCAAAATTTACCTTATTGACTAAATTGATAAAAAGACTTGCTAAACAACATAAAATATGGTGGTCTAGAGCATATTCTTTGTGGGTCTATATTATTTAATAATACATAAGTAAGACATGCACGATAAAACTACCTCTATAATATCTACATTTTCCAAATATTAAACAACAGTACTTAAAGATAAGAAAACATTTTGTACAGTAAAGAAGAATGAAATTTAAATCAGGCGCTCCCGTATCTTCCTCGAATCTGATCGTTTCGCAGGGTCACATGTCACATGGCAAGATTTATATTAGAGATTGACCACAAAGTACTGTGAGGCAAGTAAGAATTCCACGAATGACGAGAGCTATTTAGTTACTATACTTGTGAACTTCTCCGCTGATTGGCTGACTATTAAAAAACAGCCAACTAGCAGCAAAGCTTACAAGTATCAAAAGAATAGTATGTACAGTCATATGTACAGTCCCTTTATGCAAAAACGCTGCCTGCCTTGATGACTTTTATTCGCGACTCGCCGCAAGAAAGATGCGAGGACGAAGATTTCAAAGACTGTCAACTTACTCGAAACTATATCTCTATCTTTTCGCAGCTCTCTCTCACTGCCTCTCCCCCCACTCTAACGAATCAATGAAAAAACACAGTTCGCGAAGCTCGACTGCTGCTGCTGCAGTGATGTGCCAGTGAACCCGGGCCAGTAAGTAAGTAAGCAGTAGCGAGCGAACCGGAAATTATTATGCGCGGCGCGTCTGCGGTGGCAATGAACATCATCGTCAGTAGTTTGATCATCGACTACTCCCACAAACACTATACGTCGGCGTCGTCATCGGCGACGTAGCGCCTCATCACTGGTAAGCGTAAAGCGCGCTATCCAACAGTTCGCAAATATATATGTAGCGTGCAGGTACATATATGTGTACCCTTATACTTAGGAGTCTTAACTTAGGTAATAAAAAAATAACGAAATGCGCGAGCAGATAGTCTCAACACCCGTGCGCGCGCGCCTGCCCGCCACATCATCTGTCCTTGATAATAAAAATAATGTAATGGTGTGTATATATTCACGAGAGCGAATAGCGCGCGACGCGCTGGTAGTGAGTGCACCTATAGGTATATAAGTAGTATCATATATTGTTCCGCCCGCGCACTCTCTCAGTGAGCAGTCGTCGCAGTAGCAGCAGCGTTATTATTTCCATCTGTTTCGACGGGCAAGAGAGAGGTGCTCTGCTGCTGCAGCTCCTTTTTACTCCGTTTGCTCTCTCGCGCGCGTCAGCGCACTGACCCCGATACACAGCAAGTGAGAAACTCTCGACTTTTTTTGCGGGTATACACACACACAGGTATACTTACTACAGCCACGAGTTCAGTTTTTTTTTCTATCTCTGTCGCGCGTTACGAGAGTTGGCATCTGGCGATTGTTTATTATCTGCTCCGAGATGTTATTAGCCGTGTGTCTTATGCGCCTCATGCAGCGTCATCGCGCCGCGAAAACCTGAGTTCGCACGCAGCGAGAAGACAACAACGCATCACGCAGCCTGTGTTTATGGGAGAATATATAATTGAGGATCATTTTCGGCGAGAGGTATAGATAATGCCTGCATAGATACGTGATTTAAGACTGAGAAGGCGAGGAGGGTATATAGTTGCGCGGAGAGCTTTTCCTCGAAGTCACGCGAATACTTACAAGTGTCCGTGTGTGCGTCTGGTAGTCGTAAAGGCATTAGAGATAACGAGAGAATAGTTTATTTTATCGGATTAACCTAATGATGTTCTACTTTTTGAGCGAGATGCGCGGTGGTGACAGGTTGCCTTTTGTTTGAAGTTGCAGGAGGTAGGAGACAACGATGCAGCTGTCAAGGAGTGTTTGAGAGTGATCGACTAGAAATAGTCACAGGACGCAGGAGTTGTACCTGAACGATGAGTGCTGCTGCAGCTGTTACCTCTTGACAAAGCGAGACGCATTTACAACCGAGCAAACATGGCAAGGAGATCAGTTATTCTATTGCGTGGCTCTCTGCTGTTGCTCATCTTTGGATGCAGCCTGCAAGAAGCCATAGAGATATTTGATGATGGGAGGATAGAATACATGAGCAGGGAGGAAAGAGTGTCCTTGAAGTAAGTGATTTTTCATAGTATTATTTGGCTTGATACTTGGTGTCAAATTGCATAATCTGGGTTCTTACAGAACACAAGCAAAAGAAATGTTCTTCCATGCATACAATGCTTACATGGACAATGCCTATCCTGCTGATGAACTTATGCCATTGAGTTGTAAAGGAAGGTATCGAGGATCAGAAGCTGACCGAGGAGATATAGATTCTACTCTTGGAAAGTACGTAGTAACTGTAGATGTATGACTAATTTTAGTGCCCATAAATCATTATCTTTATTTGACATAAATAAAACGAGTCATTAAAACTTTCAATGCTTATATTTCAGCTTTTCTCTGACACTGGTGGATACGCTTGATACCCTAGTAGTGAGTATCTAAAAATATAACCGGTTATATGCACTTTCATATTCATATTCCTATTTCTATTTTAGGTGATGGGTGATTTAAAAGAATTCGAAAGAGCTGTGAAACTTGTTATTAAAGATGTTACATTTGATACAGATGTTATAGTATCCTTGTTTGAAACGAATATTCGAATGCTTGGGTATGTTGCTACTTTTTTTAATAAATTATGTATAATATGAAAGATTTTTATAATTTTTGTAAAATTTTCAGAGGTCTTCTGAGTGGTCATATTTTAGCTGATTATGTAAAGCAAAAGGAACATGCAATGCCTTGGTATAAAGGTGAACTGTTAAATTTAGCCAAAGATTTGGGTTATAGATTTTTACCTGCATTTAACACATCGACGGGAATACCGTTTGGAAGGGTAAGAAAAAGAACTCCTTGTAAGACATTTTAAACGACAATATTATAACAATAAATTTTGTTTGTAGATAAATTTAAAGTATGGGATGAAAGGAGTACCTGCAGAAATGATGAGAGAAACTTGTACTGCCTGTGCTGGTAGTATGATATTGGAAATGGCTGCTCTATCAAGGCTAACAGGAGAATCAACATTTGAGGTACAATTATAGCTATATAATAGATAAAACTCAAATCTGCATTTATATTAATACACATTTACTAAAAGATACATCTAATTTGCAGGAAAAAGCTCAAAAAGCAATGGACGTTTTATGGAGACTGAGACATCGTGGAACAGATTTAATGGGGTCAGTGCTAAACGTAAATTCTGGTGACTGGGTTCGAAGAGACTCTGGTGTTGGAGCTGGAATTGATTCCTATTATGAATATTGTTTGAAAGCTTATATTCTTCTTGGTATAAAATAATTTATCTACTTACATTTATGATGAAGTATTTTTTATACAAGTTTATAACGCTAACCAATGTAATTGTTATACAGGTGATGAAAAGTATTTAGGTCGATTTAATAAACACTATCAAGCCATAATGAAATACATTAGCCAAGGACCAATGTTGTTAGACGTTCATATGCATAGGCCAAACACAAATTCAAAAAATTTCATGGATGCTTTATTAGCTTTTTGGCCAGGAGTTCAAGTAAGACATTAATATTTTTAAATCACTTAATAGTTATATACGTAATTTACAATATATGACAAAATGTATGAATTGTTTATAGGTTCTAAAAGGTGATATTAAACCAGCAGTTGAAACACATGAAATGCTTTATCAAGTTATGCAAAGACACAATTTTATTCCAGAAGCATTTACAACTGATTTTCAAGTAATATATAATCATTTTATCAATTTATTCGAATAATTTCTCTACCAGAGGGAGTAAGGAATATTGGACATGTAAATTGATTATCTCTGAAAAACTTCATCCTACAAGTCTAATCTTAATAATACTAACATATGTATAATCTAGATAATTAACATTATTTTCGTTAATTAATGCATGAGCTCCATATGTATGGCAAAAACTTTTAATTTAAAGAAATAAGTTAAGCTTAGTTTTTTTTTTTTTTCATGCGTGTATTATTAGTTTGACAAAAGCCCATCAAATTAGTAGAACGATTTTAAAGAGGATCAAGAACATCGCACCAAAGCCGGCTCCTTTGTTTTTAACGACGAGTATTAAACATCTTAATTCTTAGGTACATTGGGGCCATCATCCATTGCGTCCTGAGTTCTTAGAATCGACCTACTTTTTGTATAAAGCAACAGGAGATCACTATTATTTAGGCGTCGGCCGAAAAGTCCTCAAGAGCTTACAGACGTATGCCAGAGTGTCCTGTGGATTCGCCGCTGTCTCTGACGTCCGGACGAACAAGCACGACGACACTATGGATAGTTTCGTACTCTCGGAAACCTTCAAGTATTTATATTTATTATTTGCCGATCCAAGTGAGTTGATACTGGATTTAGACGAATACGTATTTACCACGGAGGGTCATTTGTTGCCGTTATCTCTAGCCTCTGTAAAAACTAACATAACGACGGTAAGATTTCGCATATACTTAGTCTCTACTTCGTTTTATGGACAACGAATTCTGAAATAGTTAAAATACTCGTAATTATTATTTGAACAGGATTTTGAGAGAGAAAAGGTGCACGTCGAGGAAACGGACCGCACGTGCCCGAACAGCGTGCATTTGTTCCCGGCGACGGTGAGGCAGCCGCTGCGCAATATGGTTGAAGACGTGTGCCCCAAACGCCTCGTAAAGAAGAGACTGAGTGCCTCGCAATTCCAGCCGAGCAATCTCGAACATTCGAAGATGTTGAGCGACATGGGCATCACGATTCTGACGTTAGGTGATGGTAGCGTTCAGCTTCTGCACACTTTCTCCAACGCTAAGACGCCCCAGGACGCAGAAGAGGGTCTGCTGTTCATGCAGGAAATGGTTGAACTGAGCAAAGTACAGACTCAACAGACGGAAACAAAACCGGTGCTGGTCACCTTCGTCAAACCCAACACGCAGCCGCCTCAGAAGGTCACTCTGCTCTCCGGCCCAGCGCACTTCGGTGCTGACCTCAGGAGTGAAAAGATATCAGGAAAAGTGGTGCTGGCAAGTCCGTCTCTGGCATGTCAGGATATCAACAATGCCAATCTGCTGAAGGGCATGATTGTCATTGTGGATAGAGGCAACTGTATGTTCGTCGATAAGGTATAATCAAGATTTTGTTTTAGTTATCTCTTATATTCACTTATAAGTGCATACTTTTGAAAGATATAGGCAATCTAATTCAAATCACTTTAAATAGAATTCTATATTTGGATATTCTATTTCAGGCTCGAAGAATACAAAAGGCTGGTGCTATAGCTGGAATAGTACTAGATAATGTACCTTCATCCAGTGTTCACAATTCTCCTATGTTTGCCATGTCAGGTGATGGTAAACAAGTTGATGACGTTACTATTCCTTTTGTATTTTTATTCAGCGTAGAAGCTAGTCAATTACTCCAAGCCATCATTTCAGCTCATGGTTCATTAATTGTTACTATAGGTAATTTCTTATCCAGGAGAAAGTAAAGTTCTTTACAATCACCTTTATATATGTAATTTTAAAAATTACTGTTAATTTTTGTAGGAGGTACAGTCCCTAAAGATGAAGCTCAATTAAAAGCTCCCACAGACATGTCAATGTTTGAAAGACTAAAAGGCACTCTCAAAGAAATTTTGAGCCGACAATTATCATCTCAGGTTTGTATGATTTGGTGCTTAACTATAATATTTATAGAAGGCTTGACCGTTTGGATTGTGTCCATTATCAAAAGAGCACCATTTGAGACCCCTTGAAGAGATTTATTTGAAAGCTTTACAAAATGTTTCGAAACTATTTTAAGTAGATGCATATTTAATTTAATATTTACCTACGTATGAATGCGTACGCTTTGCGATCGAACAAAATTTTTGTTTGTATTTTTATATTTTTAGTAAATATTTGTATGTACATAAACAATATTTTGTAAAATACGTCGACCTTACTCGTAGAATAAGTTGTAACGATAATATAGAATACTTTTAAAAGTATATGAAATGAATATGTTTTTGCATGAATATTGCATTTTGCTTTAGTGAAATCTGCGTGTTGTATCAATGCTTGTACTGAAGTACGACAAAAAAAAGTTTTTCACGACCCTTACGCAATAAATAGAATTTATTTTTTGTTAGAATAGCACTTTCATTTTGTGATGTTCGAAAATTTTTAATAAAATGAAAAAACGATGGCATTTTTTCTTTTTTTTATACAGAATCTTCCATCACCTGGAATCTTATCCGATGTAGCTGCCAAAATTTCAACATCTGATCGAGAGCAACTAAGCATTGCTCATCTACAAGCATTTATCATGGGTAGTCCGTCAAATCATCTGATAAAAGTGAACATTAATTCTAATGTGCATAAAGCCAATTTTGAAGTACAGACAAAAATGCGTGCTAACGAAACGAACTGGATGTTGATGAAAAAAATGATCGTCAATGAGTTGTTTGGAATCAAACTCAACTTAGGTTTTTTGATACAGGGTGCAGGTATTTCGAAACTTTATTCGTTAATCATGAGCAAAAGAGGCGTGGATGAAGAGACAATAACGAATGCAAGTTTATCGGAGAAAATTTTGTGGTTTTTAAATGAATTAAGTGAAGTTAAGCCTGATCCATCGGTTATTACGCTTTATGTAGATTTATACCCAGAAGTGAATAAGCAATATTTCCTTTCCTACCTATTTCGAAGCACGGCATTTCACATAAAAAAGTATCCTGATTTAAATTCGACTAGTACGCCATCCGAAGGGCTTTATGAATTATTCTTAACGCAAAAAATATTTGATACGTTCACGTCTCAAAGCAAAGTTATGCCCGTTGAATTTCAAAAATTTATGAAAAAATATTTGCCTATTATTATTCGATACATTACTGATGCGAGCTTAAACACCACATCGAAGGAGTATAAGGAAGATAATATCTTTTCTGTAAATGAACTTATTGGTACGGGCTCTTTCCACGCGCTTATTAATCCAAGCAAAATCTTCGATGATGAGCAACCTATTTCCGAAAAGAAAACTGCTGAAATTTCGGAAAAGAAGAAAGGTGCGATATATCTCGAAGTGGCAACGCCACCTGAAGCCGTCGAGGATAAAAATAAATCTATGCCAAAAACAGAAGCTGGTGACGTTGAAAATACTGTAGATAAGAAGACAACAACTGTTGTTGAGAAAAATAATGTGCAACATACTTCTAAAAGGACTAAGGGTGATGAAACGGAAGATTTTAATGAATCGGTCGGTTTAAAAGAGAAGAAGGAAGAGATGAATGATGAATTAGTGCCTAATACTCCAGTTAAAGACTTAAAACATTCAAATAGTGTTAATAATAATGAAATTCTATCGAAAAAGAAAGAAGCAAGTGTTTCCGAAAGGAAACCCACTACTAACGATCCTCAAACTGTCAGCAGTAAACGTGAAAGGACACCTGTTCATGATGATTTATAGTAACAATTTTATTTGTATTGCAATTATCACTTGTTTTATCAAAGCAAAAGAAATATTTTTTCAAGATTTTCAATTACTACTACTTTCGCATTGATGATGCTTTTAGGAATAACTTTTAAACTGCGATTTCATATATCAGTGAAAAAAGTTTATTCTAAAATCTTCATTCAGACAGGGTTTTAAGATAAATAAATTGAAGATAATTTTATGAACAGTGTAAAAATAAATCAATAAGTGTATACATACATGCAAATCGATGTGAATTGATTAGTTTTTTTCATCTTATAAAAACTTTAAAAGAATTTCTTTTATAAAAGCAAATAAGTTTTTTAAATCTTTGATGTAGATAAGAATTTACTTATTATAAGCTTATTAACAATCTAATGAATTGATAAAAAAGTATAAATATGAATGTTCTTAAAAATCAATGTACAGTTTAAGACAATAGTAAATAGGTATACATGCCTGTAAATTGAGAGTTTCTATATTAAAAAAAATAACAGCATTACTACTAGATTGTAAATACTTGTAGTAATTATCATTTCATAAGATTTTTGTACAGTTATTTTTCTATGCTCTAACGAATTTTATTGTATTATTATTTCCAAGCTGTTATTTTGTCAAAACACATACAAAACGAAGTTATTCAATAATAAAATTAAGACAATGTAAATAGGATATATGTAAATTGTGAAAACATCAATCACATTTGCCAAAAATTGTTAATATATATATGTATACTTTATAAGATATGTGTAATTGCTTTATTATGTAAAATGAATAACTGTACATACCATATAAATGTCTCAGTCAGATGTCGTTAAATGTAAAATAATGTTTAATACAATGTATGACATTTTGGTATGGAAACGAAAAATGCTGTGAAATAAAGTCTGTTATGTAAATTTAAACTTTGTATAAAGTATTTGAAGATATATATCATTTACAGTTTTGCATCATAGCAGTTTTATAGTTGAAAAAATAATATTACTATTTTAATATTAGAAAAAAATGTCTAAAATTTTTACAAATATAAATTTTGTAATTTATGTTGTTTACAAAATAATTTTTTTTTACATAAGTTCACATTGACTTTCTAAACTTTTTATATTTTTGAGTCAATAATTTAAAAATTATTAGATAATTATAGTAACGGCGAAATTTATTATTAAAAAATTTATTATTTCAAATTTTAGTTTTTACAATGAGTGTATCTTTAAGATACAGAAAATAAAATAGTATTCACGATGTAGTTCTAGGTTTTAATTCATCATAACAAGATCTAAGGAATATATAATTTTTCTTCATAGGATTATAAAACTCGTAACCCTGTAACAATTGAAAATATTTAATTGACAAATTAATCAGAAATAAAATCTTTAAAAAGATAATCAAACATACTTTAGACCAATCATAAGCAACTGAATAGGCAAAGATTTGACCATTGTGGTTGAAGCAGCAGCGAGTAATAGGTTGTTCCATGGGCTCTGAAGGTTTGAGTTTTGTACGAGCATCTTTATCCCAGAAACTAAATGTACCATCACTTCCTACAGTTGCTAAGGTCCCATGAACTGGATGGAATGCAATATCATTTACCTAAAAAGGTAAATAAAAATCAGTTGTAACTGAAATATTTTGATATCATTGAAAATTTTAGAATATACTTTAAAACATACAGCATAAATGTCTTGGTAACCATTTGGTGCTCCATTAGAACGATGGCATTTAAATGTGAAGTTATCTTTAGGGTTCGTAGTATCGACATATTGGATAGCAACACGACCCTCTACACTTCCCGCAGCATACCCAACTGGTTTTTTTTTCTTATCCCTAAAAATGGCCACACATCTATGTTGATATTTCAATGGTGAATCAATCCTTTTGTATTCCTGTGGAGTTCCTTCTAATTGATAAACTATTATTCCCCGTCCTGCAGTTACCACAACAGCCATAGGATAATCCTAAGAATAAATAATATTAATTGTAAATTTCATTAAAATTGAATTGTTTTATGTTCTTGATTCTCAAAATACATACCACATCTGCACAATAGCAGCGCTCAGGCAAATTAATTGTTAACATCGGGTTAGGAGTTCGAGTATCCCAAAACTGTAAGTATAAGATAAGGAATTAATATTTTACTTGAAAATTTAACTTAAATTGAATATTTTCTTATAATGATTATATCACCTTTAATGTTTTGTCCCATGATCCTGTCATTAAGCATGAGTAATTAGAGCCTTTAACCCAATGGCAAGTTTTTATTGGAGCATCGTGCGCTGCTACTTGAATTGCTTGATTAGAAGCTAAATCCCAGCATTTTACCATTTTATCACATGATGCCATAAATACTTTTGTTCCATCCTAAAATTATTTATTATTTATTATAAATTACATAAATTTAGTAAATGTAAAAAATTAATCTAATTTTTCTTTAATTAAATTTGAGAAGATATTAATAAAATTATAAAATAAATACTAACATCACTCCAACACACATCCAAAACTGGCCCAGTCATGCTCTGCATTGATTTTGGAACGGTTTTTCCTGTTTGTTCGACTTCCCAACATCTCACACTGCAATCCCATGATCCAGCTACTAGGAAATTTTGTGGGATTGTAGCTGGACTGAAGGCTAAACTCGATATGGAGTCATCAGGTGATGAGACCACTTCAAAATCCTTCATAGGATTTGCAGTCGCTGATGTTGTCGTAGCTAAAGCTGTGGGTTGATTGAACATTTTTCACGGATTTGCGTTATCTGAAAAATGTTTTTATATTAAATGATGTGATAAATTTTATTAAAACTAAATCAACAGAACGAAACTTATATAGAACTGTCTCTCAACAGAATGATAACAATTGAAACACTTTCTCACCTTTCAGATCTGATTTAACAAGTAATATATTCAATAACCCAAACACCTGCACTTCATTTTCGCCTCACCTGCTAATAGGTGCGACGTTCGTACAGGAATAAATACTTAAAACTACCTATTTAATAACAAAATAACACATGAAAGCGAGATATCTCACTTTGAAGGTTATAGTGAAAGCACTGAATGAACGCGTTTTGAGCGCGACTCGCGTTCCGAGTCGGCAGTGCGGTCCCGGCGGCCCCGCGTGCAGCCGGCGTTTGCGCAAACGCTAGCGCCCACTTTCGAAGGTAAATAACAACAATCGTCCAAATACCACTAATAATTTTTTGTATACTGTTTCACCGCTGTCGAGTATTCGAGAATCGTCAGTTAACACCGGTAAGTTGTTCGATGAAAAGTGCAGATTTCTCGCGTGCACTTTCCCGCGATAAGATTTCTGCTGCGTTTTTCTGCTCCAATCACATACGCACGACTCATGAGAGGCTCCGATTATTCGTATGTGTGCGTGTGCGGCTCTCCCGCATATGGAAAACGTATACCTAAGCAATACGTAGCTTGCATGCACGTAGTCACGTATACATCCCTACTTCTCGTATGCGCGCGCAGAGCCTGGCCGATCAGGCAAGAAGAAGTCAACGTCATCATCACACGTAGTCCGCAGGATCACAGCGCCGCGCGCACGTATATATAGCACGAAAGAGTTCCAAACACTCTCTCTCGATCGCAGGACTTCGCGCTCTCACGGTTCATTGACAGAAGAAGTGTGCATATCCTAGCCATTGTTTTTGTTGTTGTTTGTTCCGTGGAAACGATTTTTTTTGCTTTACTTTCAATTGTCGCGCTACTTGCGCGAATGAGGCGTTGTTGCGCTTTCTACTCGTAGTCGATGCCAGCGTTGCTGACGTTTCCCGTGACAAGTGGATGATTGTTTTGAAGGAGGAGTCAATTGCCAGATCTGCCTTTTAACTTTCCACTTTGGATAGTTTATTTTTACTACTGAAAGTTCTTCGATTTGATGATAAGAAATTTCGCTTTGTTAAGGTTTTTCGTATAATTTTTTATAATGAAGGCGATTATTCTCATTGGAGGCCCTTCCAAAGGTAAATATATCCTTATCAGTGAACTATTACATCATGCACATATTTTGGAGCAATGTTTTGAATGAAAGCATCAACCGTTTGTTTTAGGGACTAGATTCCGGCCTTTGTCTTTGGATATTCCAAAGCCATTGTTTCCCATTGCTGGTCTGCCTATGATTCAGCATCATGTTGAAGCATGTAAAAAGATTCAGCGTGTATCTGAAGTTCTTATTATCGGCTCATACAATGCTGCCGATATACAACCATTTGCTGATGAGATGTCTCGTAATAATGGCCTAGTTATTAGATATCTACAAGAATTCACCCCGTTAGGTACAGCTGGAGCAATGTACCACTTTAGAGATCAAATAAGGGTGGGTGGAGAAGACACTTTCTTTGTCTTTAATGGTGATGTGTGTGCTGACTTCCCATTAGAGGATCTATTGCAATATCACAAGAGTAAACGTGCACTATTGACAATAATGGCAACAGAAGCAACAAGAGAACAGTCTTTGAATTATGGTTGTCTGGTTCTCAATAATGAAGGTTGCGTTGCCCATTACGTAGAAAAGCCTTCCACATTTGTGTCAACACTCATAAGCTGCGGAGTTTATGTGGCATCAAATGAAATTTTCCAAACAATGGCAGATGTATTTTATTGTGAACAGCCTCAAGAAAAACAAACGTTTGTTCTTTCTTCTTTATGCAACTCTATTAGCTAAATTTCATAATGCATAAGAATAATGAACTCCTTTCTTTATTTATAGAATTACTAATGGCTATGGCAAAGACTCTGCTTACATATCATTGGAACAAGATATCATGCCAAAATTAATAAACAATCAAAAATTATTTTCTTTGCCAGTAACAAATTGGTGGTCACAGGTAAAAACTGCAGGGTCTGCCATTTATGTTAACCGTCACTATTTGGCTCTGTATAGGCAACACAGGCCAGAGCGATTAGCAACACAAGCAATCAGCAAATGTCAAATAATTGATGATGTTTACATTGATCCATCAGCATCAATTCATTCTACTGCTGTGGTGAGTACTTTTTTTATCGTTTTAAGTGACATTAAAACAATATGTATCTTGTCAACTTGATGACTAATATTGGACTACTATAATTTACACTATTATGATGTCATAAATATGCATATTCATTAAAATTACAGTTGTTTCATGAAAATTAGCTTCTTTAAATATCTATTTGAATGATGAATCATTTTAATTTAGTTTGAATCTTCTTTTCTGTATAGTAAAAAAAGTTGAAAAAAATAAGCTCGATAAGGCCGTGATTGTGACACCAACTAAGAATATACAATATTTTTCTAACTGAACTTTCTTGTATCTCCCATATTAACGTGTCATTTCGATAAGAGAACTCACGAATGTATATCATTTACATACAGAATATGTCCGATAACATGCCCGCAATTTAATGTAAATTATTCTCCTCATTCAAAGTGTTATTCGCTTTATTAACCGATTTAATACGAAATTAAGTATCACCAAGTGCAACATATCCAGCTTCATCATTATTGCATCATAATCTTCCCTAACCTCAAGACAAATAAACAATGCACATCGATCGTTCCTCCCACAATGAATAAAAACAAAAATAAATTCACAGTTGGGACCAAACGTAAGCATAGGCGCTAACGTGACGATCGGCGCAGGCGTGCGCATACGCGAGACAATAGTGATGGACAACGCCACGATCCAGGCGCACTCGATCGTCCTCTACAGCATCGTTGGTAAGGACAGCAGAGTCGGCGAGTGGGCGCGCGTCGAGGGCACGCCCTGCGATCCCAACCCTGACAAGCCCTTCGCCAAGATGGAGAACCAGCCGCTGTTCAACATTTACGGACAGCTCAATCCGTCCGCCACGATTCTCGGTAATTATAATTGATCTTTTTTTAATTTTTAAGTTTCAATAGGTTTGGGGTTGCATTTTTTTGGCGGGGAGGGGGGGCTCAGGATTACAGCGAAAGCAACGGAAAAACAATATTAATTTGTGCATCAGTTGAGATGTAACACTGAACCTGATTAAAAAAGCACGCCAGTACTTTGGCATACTGAATTAACTTAATAAAAGTTTACAATATTTAACTATAATAATGGTAGGATCTGTATTTTTATTATTGTGTAAATTTTTCTAGTTTTAAAAGTTCCAGCATACACTGGATTATACTTTACTAGCTAATCTAGGTTTATGCTCGCAGTCTTTACATTCCTTTTAAGCACTGACTCATTGTCTGTAAATAGAAGATAAGGCATATCTTTTACAACCACTTAGAAAGTTCAAGTTTTATTTTGGCTATAAATTTAAATACATAAAAAACAAATAAGTTTTTCCGATCTTGTATTTTTCGACTATAAATTAGTTTATTAGAGACATTAATTTACTTTTGTTCTATATAATAAATTTTAATTTTCTAGGATCCTGCGTGACTTTGGCATCGGAAAAAATACTTCTGAATTCGATTATCTTGCCGCACAAAGAGTTGACTAGGGATTTTAAGAACGAAATCGTCTTGTAAAGATGTATATATATGTGAATGTTCGAAAAGAAAAACCAATAATTACTAAACTGTTCATTATTCAAAAGTCTGGGATAAAAAATCATTGTACAACTCGTATTCTTTGTTACGATGCGAACTCTCGAAATCGATGTCGTAACAACAATGAGGTTTTAACGTTGTTACGTATATAAATTTTTTACAAATGAAAAAAACATATGGAGGTAGGTATAATTACTGCGCGCGAGTGAGTAATATAAATACCGGAGTAACAATTATGATATATACAAACCAGTTATTATTAATTTTAGAAGTTTGTTAAGTTTTTTAAGTTTAAAAAGAAAGAAAACGAATACGCATAATAATTGCATAAACACAGGGCTGTAATTATACGGCCGAACTGCTTCTTGGGCAATAATTTTACGAAAAAACGTGTGCATAAACTGCATATAGTCGCTCAAAGTCTAATTGTTTATATTTATATATATGTGTAATTTAATATATAACACAAACATATATAGTGCAGTAAGGTTTCTATGAGCCATAAAGTCTTCAACTTTTTCAAAATGTCAATTGCAATAAGATTTAACAAATCGACTATAACGCGTAAATTTAATAATTTTAGCTTAATTCGACCCTTTATTTTTTACGAACGATTGTATGCAGCAATTAATTTGTAATTTTTCCAACAAATCGAGCGCTGTTTTAGAAACTTTTGTACATATAAATAAAAATAAAAAAAATAAATGAATTTATTTAAAAATCTCTTGCTACACTAATTTCACTTCGTATATCTCTTTTACCCAGCGTATATACTTATATACAAAATTTCAAAGGACAATTCTTTTTCTCTCGTTCACGATATTTCCACTGTCTGATAACTATATTAAAAAATATGCGCAAAACGTGTTCGAACACCATCCGAGTAACCCATACCGCCACACACACACACAGACACACTCTCGTGCATTGTCAAACTCGACTATCGTTTTGTCCAAACGACCAATATAACGCGGGCGCGCGCGGCACGCATTCTTCGGATACTATATACTCTTTCTCTGCGGCGGCAAAATAAAACAATAACCATTCAAAGTCTCTCCCTCTCTGCGGGCGACACGCACAGAGTCGTCGATTATAAAGAGCCTCGGAGAGAACAACTTCCACGACTTCATTCCGGCTTTATCAATGAATCATCGCAACTTGCGCGCGCGGGGACCTGCACGTGGGAAACAAAACTCACGCGCGGAATCTTTGCATCTGTCATCCTTCTTATATACTTATATACCTACTACTTATATATATCCAAAACGACGCGGCGATCCATTATCGCTACTATATACATATACACCCATACATACATATAGACACAAATATAACCCGCGGGCGCGCGCGTAAACATCGTCGGAAAAAATTTCGAAAAAAGAGAACCTCGCGCAAAAGAGAGGAAGAAGAAGAAGAAAAAGAAGAGAACCGCGCATATGCTTCCCTCCCTCTCCTCACCAAAGTATCCGGAATTCGAATAAGAAAAAGCCAACAGCTTTGCAGACACACACACACGCACACACTTGCGGCGGCGGCGGCGGACGCGAGAGAGAAAAGGCGGAATATAAAAAGGAGCTGCGAGCGAGAGTAGAGGGAGAGAGAGAAATTGTCGCGCGCGAGAGATGAGCGGCCGATTTACCGTAAGGGATCGAGCGCTCGCGCGCTCATAGTCTACTCTCGCTATAGTCGCGGCGGCGGCGGCGGTGGCGGCGCATTCCTCCGTGAGAGCCAGCGTCTCAGTGGTGGTGGTGGTTGGTTGTGCCGCGAGATCGGTTGCCTCCTCTCCTCAGTCTCGCGAGCGCGCGCTCTGCGTGTGTATATATATATATACAGTATATAAGGCTTCGTCCTCTCTCCATACATATAAATACGAAAAGTATACGCGTGTGCGTGTAAATATATATACGCATACTTGTAGCTTTTCCCCTTCGGCGCGAGTAAGGGGGGAAATTTTCAAGGGAGGATATATATCCTGCGCGCTCGCACACCGAGGAACAGAGAGTGTGTATAGTGTACAGTGTATATAATACGAGAGAAGGCGAAGGAGAGGGAAGAAGGGAGAGAGAGAGAGCCTGGCGGCGGTGCGAGTGGCATATACCGAGCGCGGCGGGATTCCTGACATTCCACGGCCGTCGCTCGCCGAGGAGAAGAAGAAGGTACCCGAGCGGCGACGACGACGACGGCGACTCCGCGGGAGAGAGAACACTCGAGCATAGTGAGCGGAGAGAGACTATGTCCCAGGTCGGCCAACCTAACGCCCAACCCTACTCCTGCTGCAGTCATCGTCGTCGGCTCCTGGGAGATCCTGCTGCCGCTGCTCCTCTGTGCCTCTTACACCGTGATGAGAGAGAGAGAGAGAGAGACGCGCACGTGAAGAATCGGGTCATTGTTTGGAGGAATCGTGTGCGGTGGTTCGGAGCACGATGTTGTGTACAGTGTCGATGATGGGTGCACGATATGACGGTGGGGTTTGCCGATTGGAAAGTGTACGGTTGTGGTTACGGGTGTAGAGGCAAAGGTCTGCTCCGGAATTGATAGATCGGAGCAATGGGGTACTGTTGATCGTTTATTATTGTGGATAGGAGGTTTGTCGTCTAATCACTCACGCGTTATTTAATAATAGTATAATAGGGGTTTGGGGATGATGCTGGATTACGTTGTGCTCCGAAACGCATTTCGGAGTTACGAATGCACCGATCGATCGAATACAACTGTCAGTTTAAATAACGTTCAAGATGATGCTAGAATCGATTTTTTTTTTTCATTTCCGAACGATTAATCTGAAGAGAATGTAACCGAAATCGTTAAACAGAATTTAAAAAATCGATTGGAATAACAAAAAGTACGATGTAGACACATACCTTTAGTGACAGAGATCGCGCGTCAATAACATACAATAAAACCCACCGGCCGAAAGATTTCTACCTTAATCTCTTGAGAGATAGAAAAAGAGAATCAATGAGATCACTGTTATTCTCAGGACATCTTTTGACAGTGCTTCCAAAAAAAAAGAATTATTCAAAATAAAAGAAAGAGAGAGAGAGAGAGACACTCCATCTACGTCGGAATTCTGCTTTTGACAAAAAAAAAAGATACAACATAACCGACTCGAAAGTCGAATATGTAAATCCAGCGACTATACACTAAATCAATATTCATTATTTTTATATATATACACGCATAGTCCGATTAGTTCGGCGATTCTTCGAATAGCCAACATATCTGTAAGATTGAGCCATCTGGGCCCGATCGATCGATGGGAACCGATAAAGAGCAGCGGCAATCGCACCCGTTATACACACTCATTCACATTCACGACTCTCTCTGATCTCTC
>JAPYZO010002796.1:0-35492 GCA_030522905.1 Torymus flavipes | reverse complement strand
GTGCGATCAGGTGGCAGGAATCTCGGTGCGCCCTGTATTAGGCGGCAATTATATTATTGCCGATGAGTGAGAGGAGGAGAAGGAAGAACGGGTTAATTCGAGCTCGGTCGATTTGAAGGAGCGGATGGGTACGGAATTGGTGTGATGATTCGGAGGGATGATAATTATAGTTCTTGAGATATATAGTGGTTTTGAAATGTTGAGGGGCCACGGTGGACGGTTGTTTATTATAAGAAAAAAATATAATGAAAAAGACAAATGAAAAGAATGTTTTAAATTTGGTGATTTTCGCGAGAGATTGTTCAAAATAAGCGAAGAACTAGAGTGGTATAATATACATACTTTTTTAATCATACTAATGCGCGCGCTCGTGCAATTATTTAAAAGTCGTGTACTTTATTATTTTTTTTTTTCGTAAAACGGCCATAAATTTAGAATGAAAAATAATTTACATTATATTATAAATATAGATCAAATATACAAGTCGCGTAATAATTAATCAATTTATGAATAAATTATTTATTATAATATATTTGATATTTAAATAATGACATACCACAATCACCCCCGACCGATCGCAAAGCCCGCACACAAAAAGAAAATACTTCGGAGAGCCGATCAATACCCATTATCTAGATCAATACCATCCAATCTATATACGATACTACAACGACATCATCAGCACCACCCACGCGTATTTATATACATATAAAAGACACATCGTCTGTCCACAGACGAGGAGATCCAGCTGCTATCCGAACTGGGCTTCCCGCAGGAACGCTGCATCAACTACCTAACGCCGGACGAGGCGCACGAGGAGATGCGCGCCGCCTGGCAGAACCGTGAGTATATATACATTTCAGCAAACCTCTGAATAAACCATCCGCCATGTTTCGCCCTCGATTCCCATCCGCCGTAACTCCCCTTTCTTTATACGTTTCTTTATAGGGATGCAGAACCTGAGTATATCGTGCTCGCTGGTCTGTCTGATAATTCTGGGCTGCGCGGTATTCGTCGGCTTCTTCGGGCTCTGTCGGCACCAGATCTCCGCCGTTCTCGTCACCGGTGTCATGTATCTACTGGCAGGTATGTTATATTTGCATAAACATTCTATGTGAAATGTGGAACGACGACCGAATGGGTACAGTTTATCAATTATTCTTTTGATAAGAAAGTAATTTGAATATGTTGTCGCGTTTTAATGGAGCATTGCAGGAAGCGATGACGAAAGTAATATTAAGCGTGATTAAAGCAGACGCGGCTGTGGGATTATACAGTTTGATGTATCGATATAAGCGCGAACGTTTTATCTGGCGGATATGAGGCGGTCGTAAAAATTTTTATGAATAATCCGACGGTTTCGATGATTTATCGGCTGGTTATGATGGAGGCGGGTAAGGGAATTGATTTCGTGGTGATGAAAAGTTACTTAAGGTAATGCTGTAATTACGTAATCGCGCGTTGACGTATATACGTATAAACGCTCCAATTTACCGAGTAATTGCATGCTCGGGACAATTAAGCGCGAACGCTTTGGGATTTCGTGAGTTTATCGTGACTGCGGACTAATCGTACTAATAATATAACTGCGAAACAATTTATTATTAGAATTGCTGCGGAATAATTCGTGCCTACCGCGCGTGTACGCGCATTGGTTTGTTATTAAAACTCTATTATTAGCGTGTGATAAAAGTTTTTTAGGGTAACGAAATAAAAAGAAAAAGTGGGAGATTGATTTCACGATTTTAAAGTTGTACACTTTATTATTGTGTAGATGCGGTAAATACGTGTATAAGTTCTTGCCCGAAATGGAAAGCTTTTGGTATTGATCTAATCAGAGAAGAGTCACAGCGAGCAAAATAAAAAATATAAAAAAACGTTCTTTGATGCTCCAGAAATTCTTACACCGAAGCGAGGGCATGAAATTTCAAACATTCTCGCGCATAGACAGGAAATTAAGGGCATCGATCTTATTTAAAAGCTGTGTACATTTGTCAAAGATCAAAGAGTCATGGTTGAAAGCAATTCAAAGCAAAAAGCAGTGACTTTGCAACTCTGATTTTTACATAAATCTTAAGATATATATGCTACATGTCAAGCAAAACTTGAATTTTCTTTAAAATTTTATCAGGGCCGCAGCTAACGACCGTTTCTCTCTTTCACTTTTCTAGCCACCTTCGCCCTCTTCACGCTCTCCATAATCCACTGCAAACGCTCGCAGGAGCGCATAAGCGGCCGTCCAGTCCTCGACGGGCCTGAGGACGGCGTCGTCGGTGGCCCTGTCGACCGTTCCATCCTGAAAGCTCGCCGCTTCAGCACCTCCTGGAGCATGGACTTCGGCTGGGGCGGCGTGACGCTGTCAGCTCTCGCCTCGGTCGCCTGGATCCTCCTCAGCAAAATCATGCGCTTCAGTCCGATATCGGCGATGATCGCGTAGCAGCGCGAGGCCTTCGAGGTCGGCGCGCATCATCACGGCGGCAGAGAGAACTCCGCCGCCGGACTGACGACAGCGCGACGCGCCGTCGTCTGAGCGCACAGCGGTCCGATTCTGCCTCTCGCGTGGTGATTATTATTTTTTTTTTTCGTTTTCGTTTCGTTGGAGTGGGGAGTGACGGAGATGTATTTTGAATTAGCGGTAATTGATGGTAACGGCGCGGCGGTTTAATGGAGCGAGTAATGTGGGAGCCGTAAGATTTTTTATGGGATGGTATAAATGGAACGACTTTTTTCATTATTCTCAAGCATTTTATATAGTTGAATGTCCAAAATTGTTAAGGAATAGTGGAAAAAAGCGTTCAGGGGGAGACAAGAAGAAGTGGTGATAAATTTTTTGTTTAAAGAATAAAGGTAATTTAATACGTTTTAACGCTGTTTTAACGGAAACAAAAATACTCCTGAAAGGATAAGTCTTTCCATAATACGTAATAACGAGTGAACAAGTTCAGGGGACTTCTAGCCTCATATAACGAAGCGAAATGTTTCTCATAATTTTAGATAATATACTGTTAATTATAATTAAGAAGTATTTTGTGAACCCTGCACGCTTATATACACGTAAGAGGAAAAAAATTCGCACGCTTTATACAAAAGAATTTTACGAAAAAATTTGAGATACGAGTGCATTTCGAGACAATCAACGTATATAATTACAGCTTTTAATATATATATGAGACTTTTATAATAATAAATAAGCGTTACTTTTTATCAAATAAACTGTGACAGAGCCCAGGAGTCCCCTGATGAACAGCAATACATTCCGCAGAGAGAATTTTTTTTATCGCTTCGCGGGCGAATCGCGCGAGAGGCAGACGGAGGCAAACCTCGAAGGCAAAAATCGCAACAGTTATGCTCGTTTTATTTCGAATCGCAGAGAGAGACTATTTTTAGCTGTTAAGCCCAGACATGCAGATATATACATATATATGATATACATATATATATATATACTCAGCCACGGAGATAAACCCGAAAACAGAGATAAAAGTGAAACCACGTAGACGTCATTGTGTTTATTGCTGCGTAGAGACCGTATAAGCGATTCCGAGCACATACATCATACGTACACACACACACACACACACACACACAGCGATTTTACACACATGAAAAATTCACAACAGATTTTCGCTATATATGTAAGGCGTATACCACACGTCGCGCTGTGGATGGAGAAAGAGAGGCAGCGGGTGATTTATAATTTTTGCATTTTTGTAAAACGAGGAAACGCGCGCAACACACACGCAAAAAAATATATATCTCTGCGCGAGAGATTTTTTACCCCCATAGAAAGGAGTCGATACGACGGACAACGTGAAGATTATTCTGCAGAATGGTCAATTGAAGTTTGATGGTGCGGCGATTTTGTACTGATTTTTAATTACTTGGCGGTTCAATTTGAGCGGTTGATTTGGAGATTGCCGAAAATGTACTCTTTGCGTTGCCAATATTGATTTTGATAATCTGTGATATTTTTCTTAGTTCTGAACAAGGCAGTATTATTTTGTGAAAATGGTCATTTTTTGTAAGTTATTATAATGCTAAGTTCGCTGTAATGTAATATTTTTCAAAGGTAAATAATAATCAGTTCCAAGCTTTCTGACGCACGAGGGATGACGTGTATCTGATATAAGTATAAATATATATTTTAATTCGTTTGAAACTCTGTATAGAGAATGAGAAAAAAAAACTACTTTTGCGCTGCAGGGATTGAAAGTTTTCGATGTGATTCCAGTAGGAAAACCTTTACTTCACGTACATGTACTTTAGATCGAGTGAAAATAAAAACATCGTGTAGCGTTCGCAGATTGTAGACAGTTTTTAAAAGAAACAAAGGTAGTCCGTACGACGTTACAATAACGAGATCGTAACTTATATAGATATATAGTGATTAGAATATTCAACATTATAGACTGGTGTACTGTTGTGAGATTTAAAACCGTTTCGTTTTCCGTTCAACGAGCCATATAGTATGTATCATTATTATATATAACCGACGAATAAAGCAATGTGCAGCACGGCCAGAGAGAGAAAAATGTAATAATAAAGAAAAAAATAAACAAATAAATAATTAATCGCGAGGCTCAGCTTTAAGGTGATTGCGCAATACGATGCCTTAGCAAGTTCAAACCCGAAAAAAAACAGAAAATAGTAAGGACGAAAGGGGGGAAACATTGACGACGTCGTTGTGTATTATAATAGAGTTTCTATGCCTTATAGAATTGTTTTCCACTGGCGTTTTTATATAAGCTTTCGCGGCATTTTAATTGAAACATATACATATATATATATTAAAAGACAAAAAATATATATATTTACGTGTACGAGGTCTTTTATGAGTATTAAGAGAGAAGAAGATAGTGAAAAGGAAATGATGATGTTGATGAACGTGAGAAGCTGAGAGGAGTGCATATACTTATATATATACATACATACATGTGAAACAATACTGTAACAGCGCCTTATAATACTGTAACGCAAGAACCAGCTTTTGCTATGGACTATTTCGTAAAGCTATATGTATATAGTACGTAACTAATGTAAATAAAATAAGATGCGTATACCCTTAAAAGTCTACTTTCTGTAATTATTCCTACCTCTCATAAAAACGTTTTTTTATTTTATCAATTATAGTAATTTTATTAATACTCTCTATACCTTATCTGATAAAATTTTTACACTTGAACAAGCCAAAACCTCTGAAGAAGTATATACTGTACAACTCTTTTGACTTTATTTTATTCCCAGGGGAAACATCGATATTAATTTCGAATTGGCCGCCAATATTCTGACGCGCGCGAAACGCCGTCAACATTCGACTTGTACGTTTTTCCGCGCTCATTTCCTTTAGTGTCTTTGAATATATTTAGATTACTCGCGGGCCTGTTTCCTTGAACTTGGACGTAAACACGTGCGTGCATGCGATATATACGTACATATATAGATCCAGCAGCATTATCTTATACTTGTGTACGTGCACGTGTGTCTCTAAAGTTTGGCCCATAGCAGGCGCGAGCTAGCGTGCAACTGAACGTTACTATATTTATGACCAACCCTGACCGTCAAAGTACAACACTCGCAAGTCGCGCGCCGTTTTTCGCTAGGTATATAGGGATATGTATGCTTTTTCGTGCAATCGTGCATTAATATTATTGATTCGGCCGGTGCAGTCCTATATGTTTTTTGCGTTTTTCGGGGTATTTCGTGTATATAAAGTTAGCGGTAGTTATTTAAAAACCATTCGTTTATCTATTATATCTTATCAGATACCTTACTTTTGTCTACTTACACTTGAACACTCCGATAAAGCAAGCTCCACTCATCGAACGAAATTTCAAACCCAAAACTTGGAATTAAAAAAATTACAGCGAACCAATCACAATCAACCTCCTCCTTCCTGACCCCCAGCAATCAGCTGATCCGCACCCCCCGGTACTGCAGCAGCCGACCTTTCCCACGACCATTCTGCACCCTTTGCTTCTGCGCATGTCGTCCAACATCACGCAACTCTCCCCTCTTATACCTCGCGAGCGTAATCGGGGCTGCTCTCGCGGCGGCGGCAGCAGAGCTCCCGTCATTCCTCCGGCAGTGCAGTGCGCGCGCGCACCCAGTGTGCGTCGTCCTCTTCGTTGCTCTGCTACATCAAAAAAAAAAAGAAAAACCTAAAATATAATAAAGATAACACACACCTCGCAGTCTCCGAAGTGCAGTGCGTGTTGACAGCAGCGGCCAGGGTACACATATCCTCCTCTCTCTTTCTCTCTCTCCCTATCTCCTCTGTTTCTGTCAGCCTCCCTTGTAGGGACGGGCGTACGAGCAAGCAGCAGCAGAGGAGGCGGAGGCGGCGGCAGTGGCGGTGGTGGAATTGCCGAGGAGGCGGAGGCGCTCGAGTGCTACGAAATGGCCGACGGCGGCGAGCCGGGCAAGTCGAGTATGAAGGCCTCGACGGTGGGCGACGCCGTCGTCGTCGACCAGGGCACCAGCGCCGGCACCAAGGTACGACCGTCTTAGCCTCATCTCTCTCGACCTCTCCCTCTCTTCTATACCTTCTCTTCTATTGCCCGGAGAGAGACCTTGACAGTAGTAGTTGAGCACACGCGCGCGCTCACCAGTGTGTGTATGATATGTATATATGTATGGATGGATGTGTGTGAGATTGTCGGGGAGGCAGAGCTCTTCTCTCTCTCACTCTTTCTCTCGCCCCCGCGGTTTATTGATAAATTGCCCGTTACGTCATAGAACTCGTGACTCTCTTTCTCTGTCTTTCTCAAATGTCGCGTGCGTGTACACGCGTTTATGGTGTTATATGGTCTGGTATGCCAGGCAGTAGAGCACATGCTCACTATGTAGAATTGTTCGAATACCTTCACATTACTCAGTGAGCTCGCAGCAAGACTGGAGAGATTGGTTTATTGATTCCAGGGGGGATGAGCACAGAGGTCTGGCAGAATTATTGATGATGGTGTTTTTATTCCTGGTTCTGTAAGATAGAGCTTATGGGTTTTTAGTGGCAGAGAAATGTATGATACTTGTGCTAATGGTTATATAAAGTTTTTTATATGTTATAATTCAAAGTTAGGGTTTGAAAGGTGAGCGGATGGGTTGAAAGACAAGTAAGGAAAGTTATCCAGTTTAAAGTATTTGTAACTTGACAAGAGAAGTTTTTCAATTAGAACCAGCATAGCAATGGTTTTAGCGAATCGATCATAAATTGCTTGACATGTTATAAATTGGTATAATTAAAAACTAGCACATTGTTATGTCATTAATCATAAGAATGGAAGTGGAATGAAAGAGTTTTGGGTTCCATTGAAAATGATTGTTTAACTGTACCATTTAGAAGATCAATCTCTCTGAAGCTTCATTTTAATGAAAAACATCTATTTATAATCTTTTCCTTATTTACCAGTACATTTTTAACACTAATATACAGTAAAACATGAATTGAATTATTTGTTGGTAAATATTATGGGCTTAAAAATCAAGCTTTATTAACCGTATGAATTAGAGTCATAAACACAGTATTAAGGCACTGAAAGAGTGCCAGTAATTGTGAAATTGAAACTAAATTGACTGCGTTGTTGACTCTAATTAGTATTAATAAACAGTCTTTTCAATGATTTCAATGGAGCTAATAATACAAAAATTATGTCGATGCAGTCAATACTGTGTCAATGCACTTATATCAGTTTATTTATTTATCAACATTTTTTTTTTTCAACATTGAACATTGAGTAATGAAGAATTCATTTAATGTAAACAATGAAGACAGACCAAAAGATATAGGCTACTTGTTTTTCTAACTCAGAAGCTATATAGATGGGTATACTTGTATTTATAAAGTATCTTGCTTTAGTTGAGAAACTCTCTGTGTGCATATTCACTGGGTTTCTATTTTGAGCCAAATATTTTGTTTTTCTTGAAAAAATAATTAAAAATTTACTTATTAGCATTATCATTCGTACATAATCATAAAGTTAAAAACACAGTCTATCAGCAAGCCAATCAGGCAATTGAAAAGACCCTATAGACGCACTCAGTATGCAGACGACGGCCACGACAAAGGCATTCAAGCAATCCACAAGACAATTCGAACCGAACGCTAATTCAGCCCCGAATTACCATCATCTCGCAATCCCTCATCCTCTCACGATTACGCGACTATACTCGCTCTATATCTATACACATCCTCCCTCAATCTCCTAATCCACGTTACACAAAACTCACGCGTAATCTGAAGCCAGACGACATAGCGTCTCTTCGTCGTCCCACACCACCCACGCCCATGCGAAAAACAGAACCCCTTGGAAGGACCACAATTGCGGGGTATATGTGTGTGTGTGTGTGCAGTGTATACGCGAGCGCGCTGATGTGATGTTACGCAACAGCGCGTGTTTTCAAGAGAATGAATGTGTGAGAGAGACAATGGGAGACAGATGTTCCGGGAATGCATCTTCTTCATGATCAGCGTTTTTCTTCTCGTCTCTCGTCGTTGCGCTCGCGTTTTGCATCAGTCGCCGGAGGGAGGAGCAATAGAGCGGATCATCGACATGTTTATGTTCCTGCCGACGCGGGTGGAGAGCGCTCATGTCCAGGTACCTATATACTTATTATACAGTGATTTTTGAGGACACGGTTTCTTTCTTCGGTTTTTAACGTCTCGCAATTATAGTCTTCTCGGGCGCTGCACACGTGATGTTTACCACCGACCTGTCTAACCACCTATGTAAATTTACAGGAGCCGAAGACAATCGCGTCTGGCCGCGGATTAGCGTTTATATAGGCTCTTTTTTCGCCGAAGAGCCGAGAATATTAGCATAGCAGTGTGTCTGTTAATTGGTCACGCATATATAGTTGGTGGTAACCGCTTTTGGTCCGTGTATCAATCGAAAGTTCTTTTTTTCGGGAAGAGAAGGAGGTTCGGTGCCAAGTGTATAATATAGAGTTATTTCGCTGCAGTTCGATTGTGATTCATATAGACTGGTGTTTTATCGAGAAGTTTAATGAAGCAGGCGAGGCGCGAACTTTTTTTCTCGAGTACTTAAATTTTGAGATTTCAAATGTACTTTTTATGATAGCTCTGTGAAGTGTTTTTCTCTTTGAATTTTAAAGTCTGACGAATCGGCGGCAGCAAGAGATAATTGTACAGGCGCTGTTGCTTAATTAAAAAGAATTATAAACATAAACTTTCCGGGCTGTTCTCTCCCTCTGTATTAAAAAGGGCTTATTAAAAAAGTTTTTTGATTAAACCGGAGAGGGGAAAGGAGAAAAGGGGAGCTTGTGCACAAGTCTTTTTTTCATCAAGCTCAACGTCGTTATTTAACAACAAAAACTGATCTACGTATCTTACTGCTGCTATTTTTTCTACTCACCTCTAACAATATACCATTATAAAAACTTTATTACAACTTCACATTTCGCATCCTCATTTGGCGACGAGAAAAAACAATTAATTGCGGCGATTAAGAAAACAGAGTCGGGTGACCCAACACTATAATACAAGAGAATCCAGATCGAGAAGCTACGTATTCTTACGTCGCGAAATGAGAAAAAGAACAGAGAGACGAGAAGAAAAGAAGAACAAAAAAAGAAGAAAATAAGCGCGTGCGGTCCTTCGTACTTGTTTCCTCCTTCCACTCTGCCTCCTTTTCGCGCGTGTGGTTGTGTGTGTGTATAGTAAGTAGTGACAAACGAGTGGAGTGCAAGAAGCTGGCTTTTAATGAAGCCGAATGCATGCTATTATTTCAAGCCTCTCCGACTTTTCCTTCAACTCCCCTCTTTCTTTCTATTTCTTTCTTTCTCTGTCTTTCTCGAATCCATAGTCAGATCGACCAGAGCGCTTTTATAAATTATATTGATTTGCCACATGTTTATATTATATTACATTATATATAGTGCATTTGTTTTTTCGTATATTATGTCACACTATAGTTTTTTCTCAGTTATCTTTCAAAATTCAATATCGCTCTATATACACCAAAGTCTATCTCACCGTATGAGGTATTCGCTTTCTTTATATTGTACACGCGACGTTTTTCATTGATTCGGATCTAAATTGAGTTTGCGAGAAAAAAAATTAGAGTTTATTTATACAGTGTGAAAG
Organism: Torymus flavipes; assembly: GCA_030522905.1. NCBI lineage: Eukaryota > Metazoa > Arthropoda > Insecta > Hymenoptera > Torymidae > Torymus > Torymus flavipes. The sequence goes on along the minus strand of JAPYZO010002796.1, from coordinate 25,393 downwards.
AAAACGTCAACTTGTGTTTCAGTCTTGTTTTTTAACGCCGGGTGATTGATGAATTGATCGGGTTTACATTGCGAATTTCAGAGAATAGATAACGTTATGCATTGTATTTATTATTTTGTACCTTCAAATATATAGTTCAAGTAAATAAATAGATTAATTATTTTTTTCCAGAAAAAATAAAGTAAAAGCCAGTTTTTTCAAAATCATATTTACTTCTTTATCGTGAGAATTGGAATTTATGACACATACATGAGTCTCCTTTCTATATAAATTGATGTAAATTTCGTCCTTATAAAAAGCATGCAGCTCCATTTCTGAGCTGGAAAAATTACATGAATAATTTAGACCACGAAAGACTGCAACTATGGATGATATTCATTTCGGGATTAGAATTAAAATTCTGAAAGAATATAAAGAAAAAATTTTCAATATAAAATTTAAGAGAAAGATACATGGAAAATGCGCTAGACCTCTGTCTTGACTATGGACCATGGAATATGCAATTATGAAATGGTCATTATTGTGATTTCAGAGCCTAGAGGCAACAAATAATGCCTTTCAGGGCGCGAGATCGAAATTAGTAAGTAAGACTATTTGTGAATCACAAAAGCATTAAAGTTCCGTATATACAAACATATATTGTAACGCATAATAATTATATGTCTTCTCTCGTATACATAAATCACAAGTTTAAAAAAAAAAAATTATAATAATAAAGTAATCAACTCTCGATCTGAGACTTCTTTAATATCTGTCGATTATACATTTTTCTCTTCACATTTGCCATGATACACGAACCTATTAATTTTCATTGATTGTGATGTTCTTGATTTTCTTTACTTTACTTTTGAGCTTTAGTCTTTTATTTGTTACTATTAAATGTCTATTAACCATCTGGGTAAGTAACTTAATAAAACCGCATTTTCGTACACACTATATTACAAATTAATTTTGCTAATAAATGTTCAGGACACACTTTATCACCACCTACACAAAAAAAAAAAATAAAACGAAACGACGAACACTCCGACCCACACGACAATTGTTTCTCGTACACCTGACATACTCAACATCCACACTTGACGTGCTAACAACAAAAAAACAATGACAACAATATAACTATCTATATATATACCTATATATATATATATATACACCTCTATACCACCCATGTAGTAACTAATTGTCTCTTATTAAATGTGCGCATTCTCGTGCATCATTCGATGCGAGTATAGCGAATATCTGAAGACCGAGACTAAAGCCGCGTATCTGTCGCATTTTCCAGGAGTCCAAGTCCGGGGCGCTGAAGAAGACCGGCAGATACAGGAGCCGCTCGTTATCCGCCAGCAGCACCGACAGCTACAGCTCCGGTATCTATACACGTTCCTCCTATACATATATATATCTGTCCTTTCTTTTTTTTCTATATCGTTCTATTACTATGTACACGAGGAGAGGCGAAAGTATCTTTGGGGTCCTGCATATACCTTTTTTGTTCGTCTTAATTAACGTCGAGTGACCTAAAAGCTTTTCTGGCCAAAAGTGTAAAGTGGGTTAGGTAATAGGCTGGAAGTGAGCGCTTCCGTAAGTGGCTATAATATGAATAGAATATATATTACGTCGTTTAACTAGAATTTAAATTATAACATTGTAGTAGACGCTATAGATAACGTTGCGCAATAATCTTTAAACGCGAGTAAATAGACACTATATAATAAGAAATTGTTGTAAAAGCATTTTATTTTATATTTAAGTAAAGTAATTCACTTTTCCACGCGCCGGTTATATAACGGGTGTTTATAAGAGCTCGAGTTACCCGCGGCGCTACTGCGCGCAGATAGAGCATTATTAAGTACCGCGTCTATCAGAAAATATGTTGATGGGAAAATTGAATGGAAGCGCGCAGCAGCTCGCCGATTAACGCAGGTATTAACGGTTGATCGATAAAGGCGTCCTTGTGGTTGCGTAATCGAGGATCATCGCCGCTTTTCCATTGATTTCCCACGAGCAAACGTGCGTGAAAGACAAAAGAGCTGAAAAAAACGTTACTTTATTGTGTAGTCTTACGTCAATCCACCTTTCGTGCTAAACCACCATTTAAAGACTAAAACCTAGAACCCCAAAAGTATATTTTCGCGCCTCTATTATACAGCACGGTACAATCGACGTATATACATGTATACCTTTACTTTTATCTCCTCTTGTCTGCCTGCTTGCCCGCTCGCTTGTTTTTCACATTACCATTTTTGCTCGTATTTCTCTCTCTGTATTTTCTGAGTGTACTACTTATTTTCTTTCTACTGTTGTATTCCCATTTCGAACTCTAAATTCCTCATGAGATCGGCCACCGTCGGCCTTGACCTTCGTCACAGAACGATCTCACCAACACCCCCATAGATATAATCTTCGTATACTTAATATTACTCGAATTTGAAAAACTTTATAAGCACATAAAGCTTCCTTATTATATATTACCCTTCCTTTCATACCACACATATTCGCACCCCCAAGGAATTTAGAGGCCGCACCGTATTTAAAACTTTCTACGTATCTTCTACATCTCTCTGTGTATCTCTCTTCTATATATTTCTCTACTAAAGTTTAAAAAAAGATTTTTTCAATTCAATTCTACGAAATACATATGTGTATATATATAATGATCTGCTGACGTTATATATTTTTCTCTCTCCCTCGCTTGTGTCTGTTGTCGCGCGTGCTCTCCGCGCGTGCGTGCCATCATCACAACCACCCGCCCGCGCTCGCTCGCCTCATCTACCACCATGAACCACCACCACCACCAAAAAACACACCGGCAAAAAAAAAAATTCTAGCGTCTTACACAGGGAGCAGTAGCGAGGACGACGACGTGTCGCCACGCGAGAAGATACAGAAGACCGAACGCGGCTTCACCGACTTCTGCGTACGTAATATCGAGCAGCATGCATTCGGCAGGCGAGAAATCGAGATCGCCGAGCAGGAGATGCCCGGGATCATGGCGCTGCGCAAAAGGGCCAAGGAAGATAAGGTACGTTGTTGATAAGGTTATATAATTCAGGGCTGACAGAAAGAACCTTGACAAGGTTCTTTCATATGGAAATTTTAGACCGAAGGTGACAACTAAAGTGATTGGGTGGAAATTCGGGCTGGCCTTAGATGAGTTTGATTAAAGAATGTTTAGACCTTAAACGGTTTGCATTAGAGTAACGATGATTGATGTGCACCAAGTGCCAACTACACTTGAGTCCACTCGAGGCCCGTCTTTTTCTTTTAGAATTATATCTCTTCGCGAATTTATAGGTCAGTGAATATAAGGAGCGAGTTCTTGCAAATTACAACTTTTAAAAGGCTGAAGTTGTTACGCATTTGTGCAACAATTTTTATTTTGTAAAGTGCATTCCATAACTTTTATTTTACATTATATATACGGTCTCTTCAATTATACGACTTCATAGTAGAATGACGCATACGTATAGTTACGTTGTGTAAGTTTAGCTACCTTAAAGTGCGTAAAATTATTCTACAAGTTCTGTGAAGTATACATTGAATCGTCTCGTAACGTATAAGATTGCGTTCAACTTCTTTTTCCTATGCGCACGCAATCGAAAAATAAAATTTAAAATCGTACAATCCACCTGACATTTGGTCCCCCTCGCGCGCGTCGCGAATCATTATTGATCCACGCGCGAGTGTGCCTATACTTCCATCGTCAGCACACAACGCGCGCGCGTGTTTCCAAGTACTCCTATTTCTGTCTCTCGCACCTTCAATTAAACCGCACCAACCTACACACTCAACAAAACTTTAAAAATTTCACACTACAGCCATTGAAGAACGCAAAAATCGTCGGCTGTACCCACATAAACGCCCAGACGGCGGTGCTAATCGAGACGCTGATAGAGCTAGGCGCTCAGGTGCGATGGGCCGCTTGCAACATCTACTCGACGCAGAACGAGGTGGCCGCCGCCCTGGCGAACGCGGGATACCCGGTGTACGCGTGGCGCGCTGAGACCGAGGAGGATTTCTGGTGGTGCATCGACAAGTGTATAGCCGCCGAGAGCTGGCAGCCGAATATGATTCTGGACGATGGCGGAGACGCGACACATCTCATGCTGAAGAAGTACAATGCTACGTTCAAGATGATCAAAGGTATTTTCTTTTTTTCTTTTTGGTCATGATTGTTGAAAAGGTTCTGTTAAGAATTACCTAAAAACAGTAATACTATAATGTAACGCTTTTATCCCAAGTATAGATTTTAAAATTAGTTGTTGGTATTGAAGAAACGTTCCATACACGAAGTATACCTACTTATGCTTATCAAAGTAGGCATCTAATAATGTGTGACTAATGGATTTCAATTTCCATTAAAAATAAAGCGCTTATTCTATTGATTGAACGATTGACTCGTTCAAACAGCCAGAGCCAACGGCAAATATTTACCGCTTTACGACTAATAAAACTTAAAACGCGCGCGATCATTTTTGTATACATTTCAAGCCTCGCGCATTTCGAATGCTTTATAATCTTGCGCCCACCTTGTAATTTGACTCACTCACTCTCAACCCTGCGGTCTATTACTTCATATATCGATCTCCATGCACTCGCGGCGCGCCTATAGCTATATACAAGGAAACGACGCGCCGCGCCGCGTGGAGAGAGAAAAAAAAGACGTCGACGGCGGTGCTGGCTGAAATATCGCCGACTATTAACCCAATAACCCAGATGCACGTGTGTGCACTCGCGCGAGCACGTAATCCCTTTATGCTCGATCGGCCATCGCAAAAAGCGTATACACGTGTGTATACATGTGTGTGGCTAGCTAAGAAATCTCTCGCGTGCGAGTAGTGCGATGTGACAAAGGAAAACATTTATGTAAGCGACGACATATGTGTATGAGTGTAGATATATTGTTTCTAACGTGGGTATTGTGTTGCTCTCTTGTGCAGGAATCGTGGAGGAGAGCGTAACAGGTGTGCACCGACTGTACCAATTGTCCAAGGCGGGCAAGCTGTCCGTGCCGGCGATGAACGTCAACGACAGCGTCACCAAGACCAAGTTCGATAATCTCTACAGCTGCCGCGAGAGCATTATCGATAGGTGAGAGAACAATGCTGCTTTTCGTTATGTAAGGATTGATGATTTTGTCGCGACGAGCTTTGAAAACTTCAAAAGAAAGTATAAAGTTATGGATTAAGTATAGCGAAGTTTTAAGAATCTCATTAATTAAGAGCCGAAACTTTCCACCCCCGTTATACCCTTGCATTACGTAAACGGCTTTGGCACGGACAATGCAAAGCTCCCATTCTTCCACAAGCTAATTACCACGTATACATATAACCTGAGCATTACGTATATTATTTGGCAGCTTGAAACGTTCGACCGATGTGATGTTCGGCGGCAAGCAGGTGGTGATCTGCGGCTACGGGGAGGTCGGTAAGGGCTGCTGCCAGGCGCTAAAGGGCCTCGGATGCATCGTCTACATCACCGAGATCGATCCGATCTGCGCCCTTCAGGCGAGGTAATCAATCAACATACCATTTGTATAGCAAGTGCAAAACTAATGTTTTTCTTTTTCTAGTATGGACGGTTTTCGCGTGGTTAAGCTGAACGAAATGATAAGGCAGGTTGACATCGTCATCACCGCCACGGGTAACAAGAACGTAGTGACGCGCGAGCACATGGACAAGATGAAGAACGGCTGTGTGGTCTGCAATATGGGCCATAGCAATACGGAAATTGATATTGTAAGTGCATAGTGCAGTCGATGGTTCCTGGGAGTGTTAGATTTCCGAATTGTATTGGAGAAACGCGAGTAATGGGCATTTTTAATTTTATACTGCGGAAAGTTTCTGTAAATCATTTTTGTACTTTCATTTGCTATTTTCAGGATCACAAAGTATTGAAGTCTTAGTTATGATAGTCTAAATTTAAGCAATCAAAATCCACCGAAATGTGAGCAAAGTCGGGGCGCTGTGGAACTTAGTGATTTATAAGTTTATTTTCATTGTCCAAATTTAACCTGTCGTAACTTTGGAAGCAGTTAATACTTCTTTCAACCTGAATATAGACTCTAAAGATAGATTAAGACTTTTCTTCGAGAAACTGAGAATGCTCATAAATAGAACTTTGTCGAAGCATTTACTCTCAATGCAAAAACCTAGCCCTACCCTACTAACAGTAAACTACACGTACAAAATTCTCTAAAATTACGTTTAATCAACAGAATAGCCTACGCACATCGGATTTGACCTGGGAGAAGGTGAGGTCACAGGTTGACCACGTGATATGGCCGGACGGTAAGCGCATCGTCTTGCTGGCCGAGGGCCGTCTCGTCAATCTCTCCTGCTCCAGTATTCCGTCCTTCGTAGTTTCCATAACGGCCGCGACCCAAGCCCTCGCCCTCATCGAGCTCTTCAACGCTCCCCCGGGTCGCTACAAGAGCGACGTCTATCTGCTGCCTAAAAAGATGGGTAAGTCTCTTGCCACACGTATACCTGATTTATCATCTCGTATTGATTGTTGGATGAATTGATTTCTTCTTTGTGTAGATGAGTATGTTGCGTCACTTCACTTGCCTACGTTCGATGCCCATCTGACGGAGCTGACGGACGAGCAGGCAAAGTACATGGGCCTTAACAAGGCGGGGCCGTTTAAACCCAATTACTATCGGTGAGTAGTGGAATTAGTTTAGTTTCAGATACTACGTATATTTATAGTTTTATATTTATATATATTTATCTTTTTACACATCATGACATTGACTTTGAGTTTTATTTTTCTTACCTTTATGTTTTCTTAATGTTCTTATCTAGGATTGTTTGATTGCAAATTTTTTGATTATACATTGCTTTGGAAAAAATATAATGATAGTTCGTGTTTTTTCAACTACTCTTGTATGAATTATAGACGAATCTTTTGCGATAAGAATCTAGATTAAATATGTATTTACACTTCCAATTTTTTCTTGAGCATACCAACACTCTGTATCTTTTCTGCAATCAAAACAGTGTTTTTTAGTTACGTTTTTCTCTCAGCATTACACTGCATGACATGATTTTATTTTTATTTCGAGTATTCTAAACACTGCTTATTAAAAAGCCAACTTTGTAATAAATAGTCTAATAAAAGAAATGCTTGAAAGCAAATAGTGCTTAGAGCAAAAAATATAGGATAAAGCTTAAAATATCCCTAAAACTGTCTGATTGATGATAATTTTATAAATGTGAAAACATTAATCTATACTATACTTTGTCAATTTTTGAAAGAATGAAATTCTCTCTACCTCTATATAAATGTTGTTATTGGTATCATGCTTCTACTTTTGTCTTTAAGCAAACTTTACTCAATGACATGTCATCGTTTTATTTTTAATTGTAGTAATTCACTTTATTTTTAGTTTTTTATTTTCTCATAAAGTTTAAATGATTTTCACATTGATTCAAACTCATGCATTAAATCACATTTTTAAAACACTAACTGATGAATAATTTTGTTGGAATATTTTTATGTCTGCAGATGCCTTTCTCAAAATGTGGCGATGCATTTGAAAAAAAAAATTTTACAAAGTTATAATAAATAACAGGATGTTAAGGAAAAAATACGAAGTGTAGGCGAATTAACATAGGCGATAATATTATGCTTCGCGGTACGGCTAAAATCGAACTTGTACATTTTATTGATGTGTATACATTTTTTTTTTATTTTGTTTCACGAAAAAAGGAAAAAAAAATAACGTATTGTGTTCCACTGTGTATTTTCAGACATGCCTCACTGCAATAATATCAAAAATATTTGTTTTCAGTTATTAAATTGGCAAATGGGCCTAAGACAAATAAAGTTGTGGATATCTGTAGGATCGCTGTTGTACGGTCCATTCAACGAAACGCAGAACAAAAGAGACTTTCCGTGATGCAAAGCAGTATTTCAAATGAATGAGTAAAAAAAGAGAATGAGTTAAAGAGGAAAGAACTGTTCTTAGTTTATCCGTCAGATATTGAGAGGACGAAACAGAAATGATTTCAAGAACACGTACATCATTCCAATCGACGAGTTAATTAATTAATATAATAATCACGCAAATTTTGTTCGCTTGTAAATACCTGCTATCACTATACTCGGCTGGACGAGTAAAGCGTGTTGCGACGACTAGGAATCACGATAACGAAACAAAAAAAAAAAAGAATTAAATAATAACAAATGGAGATTGTGCAAAATAAATGTAGTCTATTTTGTAAATAAGTGGAAGGGCAGTACACAGCCCGCTTTTGTGGTGCGCGCGCGGCGGCGCCCCGGTGTTTAAAACGCCGTGTGTCTTTATCGCCCCAACTGGGATCGCTTACAGTTTTTACCAGACAGTCTTTGAAAAATCAATTTTTATGAGCCGTGTTACAAACCAGATTGACACTATTTTTTTAAACCGTATATTTCAAGGATCATGAGTATTAAGATATATGAGATTTAATAAATAGTAAATCGATTTCTTGTAAAAAAAAATCTATAGCTACGATGATGAATTGTACAATAGCGGCTTGTATTTACTGTAAGGGTTTCTTTTGTTACGTAGATACTTAATTGCCAGATTGTGAATCATTGATTAGTGGGTACAGAAGCAAACAGTTATGTCAATAGACTCTATTTTTTGTTGATATTAAACGAGTGACAATGTCATTTGTCATTTTTTAAAAGGTAATCTGTAAATAATAAATACATCTTTAGATGATATATTCATTTGTAATTGGCATTTTCAGCAGTACCGAAATGTTTTCAGTTGGCTCGACTGAAGATGTTTCATTTTAATATAGTATCCTAATATAGTTGAATCATAAAAAATTGATTTTTAAGACTCGTCGGTCATGGATGTGTGAACAGTCAAAGTATGTCGATTCGCTTCTGAAGGTCATCTTTTTATGCCTTGTCAGGTAGGATCGAACCTCTGCTTTGGCTTTAGTAGAAACAATAAAGTCTCATGTTAAATAAATAATAAGGAAAAATAACTAACGAATTGACCGAACGGACGCACTTTTAGCGAGTGAATGAAGAGAGTGAGAGAGCGAACAAGTGAGAGTAAGAGAGAACTCAAGATATAGAGTAATAAAAGTGTTTGAAGGAGTTTTTAGCCATACACAGTTACTTACCAGTCACCCATTACGAGTGAGCGGAGCCGAATACACTTAAGAATCGGCTCGACATATAACAGAGAGAACGAAAGAGAGAGAAAGAGAGAGAAAACGAGAGCTTAGTGTAGTATGTAAATTAGGGAAAAACAATTCCAATGCCAATTATCGAGTATTAGGAGAACGAAATAAAAAATTTGTCGGAAATAATTATACATAATTGCATATTATGTAAACGAGTTTATTCTATGCACGTAACATGAAAAAATCACAATGTTAAGAAACGGCATAGATGACTGATATGAAACTTTTAATTTAAAAAAATACTTTTAATACCGATTATGTATAATTAAATTTTTCCGGACAACTGTCATTGTTACGGCAACAGAGAGAGAAGAAAAAACGTTGTTCCTACCGTTTTCACGCGAAGCAAACAAAACAAAAAAAAAATAAAAAAAAATAAAAAAATAAAAAAAAAGAGGCCTAATATTTTTCCAAAACTTTTGTGCACTCGAACGGCAGCCAGTCTTTTTCCCTTGTTTTAGTTTCGAAAAAAAGTATTTGACTTTCTTTTTTCTTAACAATTATAGAAATCCGAAATCTCATTAGACGTCTTAAGTATTAATGAAAAAGAGTAAAAAAAAGATAAACTCTTCGCAGGGATGTACTTTGTAACGCGCGTTATTGGGAAATAAACCTTCATTGTGACCTCGGTGCTTTTTTCATCGAGCGGTCGTGAAGACGGTATTACTCCAGAATTAGCAATGAAGAATAACATGTACATCTGTGTCACTAGTATTTTTGTAAAATAACGTTGTAGACCGTAAATAAATGACGGACGACTTTAAATGAAAATCAGTTTTTTACTTTTCATTATTTCCTTGTGAGTGAATCACTGCTTTTTCATAGTTTTATTTTTCTTATTATAAGCCGATAAATGTTTTTTAAATAAACCGACCTGTAGTTTTTTATTTCATTTTATCGAGTGTTATTCCATGAAAAGAATATGTAGGGATAAGGAAATGAAGGATACCTGTTTACATTTTTTTTTCACAGAATTTATATATTTTTCAACAACAAATTCAATAAGATATTTGCTGTGTGTGTGTCCACAATAATATTGGTACATTTCTTGTTAATTTACACATTTTATCTACATTTCTCTACATTATGACATAAAAATCAGCAATTACATAACATAAATGCAAATTAATGATCAATATAAAACATTTTATGAAATTTGAGTTTTAATTATTGACTTCGGTTTCCTCTATAATGCTTATTAAGTTTACAACAAAATGTCAATAGTTTGTTAAAATTTATTTTTTGTGCAGAAAAACAAGTGAATTTAGTTTTAATTTTCATTTTATTCAGTTAATATTTCATCAGGGCATTACAGCGCCCTTTGATGTAAATGAAAAATTACAATATTATAATATGATAAACAGATTAAATGAGATTAACATAGTTTTTTTTTTTTAGTAACTGTGATGTAGTTTTGTTATTATTCCAAATTGCTTTGTATTTGAATGTGCGATTTAAAAATTTCAATTAAAAATCAGATCTTTGCTCTCATTTATTTTCAATACAGTATAAATTAGTGAATAACACATACTTAATATATATAATATTGCAAGTTTTAAAAATGTATGAAGAAGATAAAAACAATCGAATTGAATTGAAAATGATGTACTTGAATCTATTAAAAAAAATAATGTTATGAGTATTTCAAAAATATTGTTTTATTATTTCATATTATTATTTTCATTTATTATTTAGAAGTTTATAAACTTTATTATTGCGAGTAAAATGATGAAACATGTTATCAAATATTTTGTAAGAGAGCAGAAATTTTTGCTTGTCGAATTTTAATGAAAATATACAAATGCTGTGATACATACAACGTGACTACACAACGATTTTGGTATAAACTAAAACTTATAGAAAAATAAGTTTTATATTGGAAACAATTTAAGCAAAAATATATCTCTGAAAAACTGTATCGAACACAAAAATCTGTATTACATATAGTCTGTGTTTGGCAAATATTAGTTATTTTGCCATATAAGTATTTCGTTTTATTAGAATAAGTATAAAACAGTTACATTTACATAGTTATGCTGTTTAATAATAATTTTACTATGTGAACCTACAAATGAGCCTAAGCTCAATATAGTATTGATTTCTTATAAAAATAATTTTCAAAAGAAATATATAAAAAGTATAAATATAAATTTTTGTAAAAACTGTTTAATACTGTTTTCCAGAGGAACGTTGTTTTATATAGAGTAAACAATTATTTTTCCTAAATTTGTTTCTATAATATTTATGCTACAATATATTTGTATTGCATTTCAATTGAAACTTCATAAAAGTCAACGTTGCTTTTTGTACACGTGCATAAGGATTATTTGCAATAATGATATTTATTCTCCATTACAACGGAAGCTCAATTTCGATGTTTTATGAAAAACCACGTCGACATATAATTTAAAAGAACTAAAATTATATTATTACTTATATCTGTGTTTTAAAATATAACAAAACGAATTGGATCATACTCACGTACAAGCTAGTTACAGAAAGACTTCATAGTTTTTCATAAATACCGATGATTGCTACACTTGCTTCCTAATTTATGTACATTTACCGAAGTCAGTTAACTGAAGTTCTTTAAAAATAGTTTATGCTTCTTAAGATATAAAGCATTATAGCTACATATCCATGGAGTACCATGGTAAAATTGTAATTAGAGATATCATCTTATTTTTTTGAAACATTCTTTACACATAACTACACATTGAAATTTTGTATCCAATCATTTTGAAATGTTCTTTTGAAATAAATATAAAATTAGTGACGGGAAAAATATATATATATATATATATTTTTTTTTCATTTTGTCATGTATATTAAATAAAAATAAACAAGTATGTTAACTTTAGTTTCTACTTCATTAAGTAGTATTATTTTCTTTCTAAAAAGATAAATCTTTTTTATATAAGAAGATGCAAAATTCGTTTACAGTATCAACAGAGATATTTCCTCTGCATGGTCAATTCGAAGTACGGAAAATGATTGAAAGATGATTACATAAGCAATGTATATTTAATATTCAAAGAATAGTTCAGATCATTTAATTCTCTCTAACTCGGAAACCTATTAAATAGAAATATATCAAAATGTTCTTCAGCTCTTCAATAAATGAAGATTTTTAAGAATTCATAGTAAAATTTCTTAGCGTTCTTCTTTTTTTTAATAAATGATAAAAAAAAAATCTTACAGATTCAGTCATAAATTATGTACATAGCATTATCATGTATATGCTAATCAAATAACTTATAAAGTTACGTTCATAAGTATCATAGTACTTTACGATTGGTCGCGAAACATTAAAAAAAAAAACCTTAACAGTTTGAAACTTACATATGAATTCTTTATCGCCGTTCGTTTAAAACATTCGTTTGGCTAAGAAAGACTTAGAAGTCACACGATTTCTCGTCAGTTTGTCAAAAACTATCGCAGTAAAAATGAAATTAATCTCCAATTGTTTCGACACGACTAAAAAAATTAAAAACGAATCTCCTAGTTCGAGGCAGTAAATCAAATCCATCAAAACCACGATAATTTCATTTTCACCAATAGCTTTTCTAACGACGAGCGAAATCAATTGGACATCCACGCGTGACCTCGTACTCTTTACAAGTTTTACACACTGCCTCGCGCAGATTTACAGCTTCTCGTTCTCCTCCTCCTCGCCACTGCTCTGCACTTCCTTTGTCGGCACGTTTATCTGCTTCTCCTCCTCGGAGATGTTAGCGCTCTTCACCGGTGCGCTGAGGTTGTTCCAAGGCTGGATCTCGGCGGAGCCCAGGAGCCAGAATAGCAGCGTCGCCGACACAAAGACCATGGAAGAGATCCAGAACATTACGTTAGTGCCGGAAAAACGGTCCTCCTACGTCAATGTAAATCCATCACATTATTTTGCGAGACTAAGAATTCCTCTTAAATATAATAATACAATATTGTCAATAATAGTAAATACGAAGAAAAAAATTTAAATAAAGAAAAAAATTACTTTACTTGAACACAACTGGTAATTTCCTCAATACAAATATTAAGTATATTTTACTCAAGCAAATAATGAGTCGTTTTCAGAGAAAATATTCGCTTAGCTCAATAGAAGTAATTTTAATTGATTTTCCTCAACGACACTGAATTATCATATCCAATCAGAATAACAACTATCCAATTACTTCCATCGCTTACTCCTTCACCACTGAAATTACTTCGACATATACAAGGACCGCCATTAATTTAACAACAAAACTCACATGTTCGTTAGTAAGACCACCGATGATGGCAGGAATGATGAACCCAGAGAAACTGCCGAACGTGTTCATGATGCCATACAGCGACCCGGCGAAATTAGGCGCCAGATCCTGATGGTTCTGCAGACTCGTCTGGCAGGCGGCACCATTGAAGGTGAGAGCGAGGATCATCATTCCGACGGCGGTCATGCGGTCGCAGCCGGCGTACGTTACCACAAGGAGACACACAGCCGGTCCAATGTGCGCTGTAATCATAATAATCAGGGTAAAATTCGAAGCGTAATCGAGGGAAAATGCGAGGGGCGGGAAAGAGACTTACAAAAGAGCATGAAGACACGACGTATCCAGCCGAGCGTGAGTAGGCTCTTGCGTCGGCAATAGTCGCCGGCAGCGGCGAATAGCACGCCGGCGAACAGTCGGGCGATGTAGGGCAATCCCGTCAGCGCGCCGGCCTGAAAGTATTCGATAAAACGAGATGTATAAAGAGCTAATTTTGTGTATTTATTCGTGTAACTTTGGGATTAATTGCACTCACATCCTTCATGTTGAACCCGAGCACCTCGAGGGTATACTTTGGCCCGTTAGTGGAGATAAAGTAGATACCCCACATGTTGGCGAAGTGGGCGAACAGCAGCACCAGGAACGGCACGGACGTGGCTATGCTCTTGTAGGGCATCTTAGGCTAAACAACCAAAAGAGAACATCCATCCGTTTAAATAAACACACGAACGTTAACTTAAAATAATACTCTAGCTCACGCACCTTTTGCTTGCTAACGGAACTGCCAATCTGTTCCTTGATGTAGTTCTTCTCCTTCTCGGTGATGGTGGGGTGCACGTCGGGCGTATCGTACGCGAGCAGCACCCATAGCAGGTAGAACACGAGCATGATCGCGCTGGTGACATAGTAGGCTGCCTTCCAGCCGTACTCGTCGATTATCACACCGCAGAGGGTCAGCGTAACGAAGGTGCCGAATGGCCCGCCTTTTTACAATACACCCAAGAACATTTAAATTATAAATAGACGCTTTTTAAAAATCGGCGCGATATGGAGCAAAGCGAGAGCGAGCTCGTTTATTGGCCATAAAGATTAGAACTTATATTGCTCCACTATGTATATGTGCTTACCCTGCATCGTCCAGACGAACATTCCCTTCTCGCTGGGCGGTACCCAGCGGGCGATCATTGCGTGGAGCGCCGGATACACCGCGCTCTGCAACATACATGTAAATGAAAATCCATCTATCCTCATATTAAGAGGAGCAACTGGCGGATGATCAATCATGCGATAAAGAAACGGCCGACGCGTTAATTGCAGGCGACGACGACCACGATTCATAGCCGTCGCGGGGCATTAATCGCCGCACTATATATTACACACGTTGCATAACCGCGCTCCCTTGACCTTGGCACGCGCGTTCGATTGTCATGGAAACTCGATTTCCCATCTTTCTCCCTCGCTATGCGCTGTGGGAATATTCGGGAAACCTCGACCATCGCCCAATATATGATAATATAAAAGAACCGAGCATAGGGGTTTTAAATTCAGAGAACGCGTGAGAGCCGCATTGACGGTGCCCTCTTAGACACTTAATGCCATTCAGAGCCGAATAGAGAGGAAGTTCGGCCCGGGACGTTAATGGATGGGACAGATTACGCGGACGATGATCCCTGATTTCCTACATGTGTGTGCGTGCTGGCTCGCCCTCTTCTCACGCGCGTATGCGTGTGTGTATAGCAGACGCGCGACGAATTCCGGTAATTGCCTTACACGCAGCGATCAATAAAGTCGATTCTTCGAGCGAGCGAGAGAGTGTCGCTTCTTTTAATTGCGCTTATCAGCGTAATGAGCACTGCTTGAAATCGCCTGACGTTTATCTTTCTCGGATTTAACGAATGCTCATTGGCGTGTCTCGAAGACATAATTTCTACATATAGAATTTTTGTTAGAGATAATTATGCATAATAAAATCATATAAAAAATTTTTAAGGATTTAACAAAAAAAAAAAATACGCCCTCAATCTTAATCAATTCCCAATGAAAAAACATTCTACTGAACCTCTTCATATCCTCCGTACACGGAAAGGATGCCAAGTAGAATCTCAGCAGCCACAATTCATATACTTATTCATCATCGGTTCTCTCGCCGTTGCCACCGCGTGAGGCCTTGCGTAACGCTTACTCTTATATACGTTGTAAACAATCCGATAACGCCGGCCGAGATTTCCCCTCGATTGTCATATATATAGTTCTCGCGCGGAAATAACATATCTCTTTTCGCTCTATACTACACTCGGCGATCGCTTTTTTTGCTAGTTGAACGCTTGAATATTGCTATAACTTACACCAAAGAATCCCATAGTGAATCGGAGCGCCATCACCACGAGGTAGTGCATCTCGGCAGCCCAGGGCATCAGCAGGTTCAGCACCGCCGGTATCAATGTTGCGAATCTGCGAGAAAAATAATTATTGTGTTATACTAGACGAAACATGATTTCGCAACGCGTCTTATCGTATGCGCAGAATACTTACGCGACGACTCTGGCACCGCCGAACTTCTCGGCCAACATGCCGGCCGGCACGCTCGACGGCAGCGTACCGTAGAAGTACGAGGCCAGCATCTGGCCCTGTACGTGCTGGTTCCAGGCGTACCGCTCACCGTACTGCGGAGAAAAATATATAATTCATTGTAAGCCAGAATTAAGTAATTTCTTTTATTATTGTAAGAGTTGTCCGTCGCTCTCGTATTAGAGTCTGGTATAGTTTACTATAGAAAACGACTTCAAAAATAGTATTCTTATCTGTAATAGAATCTAATCACCTTATGTCATTCAACCCATAGCCCGCGCCCAAAGTATCACCGAAATACTAAAAGAAAAGACTACGCTAGCATTCCGCTTCTCTATTTTCATATAATTACAAATTACAATCCTCTGTTACGTGATAGCAACCTAAACAGCTCGATTTCCAATTCCATCGCGACAAGAAAAGAAACGAAAAGGTAAAAAAAAACTAGAATAGAAAAGCCTGCACTCAACAAGACACGAAAAAAAAATGTAGGCCGTGTTCTCGTCTCTCACCGCACTTCTCATTATTACCTTCGTTCAAACACGTAGTACAAACGTTACCCACATCCACATACCCACACACGCATCTCTTACACCAAAATCTCGTTGCACTTACGTTGCGTATAACTCGGCTGGTGTTCTTCGTGAGGTCCTCGATGTGGCACTCGGGGTGGGCAGGTCCCCCGGCCTTGCTCGTCGCGTTCACCATCGCCACGATGATGATCGACAGGTTCGTTCTTATCACGTACGAGAACATGCACGCGAGGAACATCAGCGAGCCCAGCACCGCTCGCCTGGGGATCCATTCTACATAGAAATGAAAAAAAAGAACGGGGGTGAAGGGAACATTTATCAGAAGGAATGTTTAGAAGTATAACTAGCGTAAAATCGGTACAAGGACACGCGCGGTGGGGTTAACGCTCGGTTGATTGGTATTATACGTATTATTAACTCCAATGATGCTGGCGGTATGTAGCGTGTGCCTGCGTTAGTTACTTCTCGTTATATGTGTATGACTGCGCGCATTGTTTCACGTCATTGGGGGGTATATGGCCTATTTGTCGCGCGATACTGACAAGATTTTACATTTGATATTACGCGGTATTATACAGCAGGAAATATAATAACACGTGTGTCGTAGTTCGAAGGCGTTAATTGAATATGTGTTTGGAAAAAAAGAACACACCGCACTAAAACGTGTGCATACACAACGTTACAATGCGTTGCACAAGTTAATGCCAGTGATTATGCCGCGTCTTCTATAAATCTCGTGCAATTACGCTGTGTGCGCGAGGAAAAACTCTACGGTTCTTCAAAACGAGCGCCACGCAGTTGCGGCATATATATAATAACGCGCGCGGGCAACGAGGTTAACGCGTATGTACACTGCTAATAATCACTTCCGTCGCAAGCAAACACGGACCTTTATATGCACACTCGAATATAATGCAACCTATTTTTCGAAATCGTGCCCGTGTACTTACGCATTTTGAAATTTCGCGGCCGCAAGGACGCACGCTATCGCGAATACGAAAAAAGCAGGCCCCTGCAGTGTCAAGGCGCGCAGCGAGAGCCGCCACCGCCTCGTGCCATTTCCGCTCGCAGAATAACAAGTGCGCATGATAATACAGATCCTTGGCGAGTAATTTTTTTTTTTTTTTAAACTTTGGTAATCCAAAAGGCGATCGTCAATATGGTTGTTGTTTAGTTTATATATGCGCCTTTCGCGCTTATTAACGATTCTCCGCGCATAAATTAACGCTGCGCCGCGATCGCGTTATCCTTTATATCAAGGTACACGGAATATTTATCAGCTCTTGTTTCACAATAACGCAGTTATAATCGCACGGCCGTGAGTATTTTACACAATATAAAATTAACAACGCTAATGAGTCAAAATCAAAGCAAGTAATATATTAACGAAAAAGAAAAAATTTCACTCACCGTTGAATTTTTGTGCGAGAGCCATTTCGTCAGCTTTGACGATTGCCGATCTTCGGTTGAAAAATCGGCTTCGAGGCGCTTCTTCACCTGCTTATATAAAGCCGCAGCAGATACTGCACACGGGCGGTACACTACAAAGGAGAAGGAGAATAATAAAACAGTGTATCTATAATTGTTATCGAGCCTGTGTATCTCTCGCGACGATGATTGAAGTAGACACGGCGACCCATCAAGCGTCAATTAACCATCCGTGAAACAGGAGGAGAAATACTAAAATCATCGTTTATGTACGTTACGTAATGCTTTTTTATAATATACAGATCGGGATGTACGATCGGGTCTTTGTGGAACGGAAACCGCCTGCGTAGAATGCAGCGAGACAAGATAATAACGCACCGCGGCGTCCAATTCGATCTCTCCCTTATCGCGTGCGCGTATTATAAATCCAAATAGACTCGTGTACTATACGCTTTATCCGCCGCACCTCCGGTGTGTGTGCTCACTCGAGTGTAATATGAAAATCCTACAGTCACGTGGGCATGTGTGTGTGTATATAGGAGTAGTGTAACTCGTTTTAGCGATGATTTTGCATTTATTGAAATTAATTAAGCGAGGGGGAGAGAGAGGGAGAGAGGTATGTGCGAAAAAATTTTTAAAAACGCGCGAGGAGAAAAAGAATTATACGCGCTTCGCTGAACGAGGACTAGTTGACACTCCATAAAATCGATTGACATTACGATGAAGTGCTGCTATTGTGCGAGAGAAAGAGGGAGAGGGAAAAGATGTGCGGTATGCTGTATAATATACACGCATCGTCGAGTGCAAGATTATGGGAATTCGTGTTTTCGATTTGATAAGATAAAGCTGCCTAGATTTTTCTGGTGTAACCCAAATAAATCCACCAGACATACGTAAAAAAATAAGAATCGACGTGTGTAGCTTTCCGTTTAGACATAAGCCGCGTTATTCCGTATGTTTCTGTAACCTAGATTACGCTAATTCTCGCGCTAAAAACAAATTTTGAATAATAATTAATACTAAACAAAAAAATAATCACGAGTTATTTATAACAGGTAGGGAGGAATGTACGGGCGAAGTTGCAAGCCTTACATAGCCAGTAGTTCCGAAAAGTTTAAATATAACTCGTCGCCCGTCTGGAGCAGACAGGCAGGCAGGCAGGCAGGAAAGAAGAATAAAACAAACACACACGCGTTCGCGCGCGCGAATTATCTCTCGTGCGTTTATGCGTGATTGCGTCAGCGGGATGGCAAAATTTTAAAATAAACACATTTATGTAATGTCTATGCAGGGTATCGGTCGATTGCGAGATTCGATGAAAAAGTATCTCATTTCAGAAAAAAGCAGCGGTTGAGTGCTGCACGTATGAATGAGTTTATCGTATAATGTGGGTAATACTTCGTAGATGTATGACGAAGGAGAACTCGTTACCTACTTGTCAAGTAAACATTGTTATATTATTAGGCATACCACGCACAGACACAGGCTCGAAATAAACCTAAATTAAAATTCCAAATATTCATGTGGATGACGGTGTGGAGGCGGGTCTCTGACGTCGCGCGCTATAGAACGGGGCGCCTCTACGCGAAAATCTATTTACGTGCCGCGCGCGAAAATAGTTTCGCGTCGGCATCGCGTGCGTCGTCGTCCTCACGCGGTTTTCGATTCTTATTAATGGGGTGGTCAATCGAAGTGGCGGACACGCGGATATTTAAAGATCGAAAAGCTGAAGGTCCGCGCGACCACTTTGGAATGTGGATTTATATACATAAAACATTGCGTAATCATAGACAGCGATTTTCCATGAAAATGAAAAACGTCTTTCCATTTATGAAAGCCGTAGCGATTGCCAAATTGCGCGGTATATTGCAGCGTCTGACGAAAGCCACGGAGGGTACCCCGGGCTAACAAATATCAATAACATATCCAATTTAGCGAGCGACAAGATATTGATACGATCGATTATTATTTTGGCTCTTCTAATAATTGAGACCACTTCAAGATTGCAGTGTCAAGATCAACGATATACATACATATGTATATAATATCACTTGCCACTTTGCGTGATATTGCTATATTATACTCTTTCACTTGGCCGAAAACCGGCGCGAGATTCAAATCCATCGGCAATCCATTTTCTCCGAGACGCGCCCGCACACGCCCACGCGTCAACGTCAATATTTTTAGGTTTTTCACCGTGACCCTGACTCTCCCGCCCCCTCCCCGAGTCAATGTCGCGTCTTCTTCGCGAAGGTCGTGATTATCCGCGCTCGCGAGTTATTATCTCTGCTAGACTTCGAAAATATTATCGACAGATGATCGTTTATAAACTTTCGAGACACACAAGCGTTTCTTTTATCAATTATGTATGTAAATGTGTACTCGTCAATGTCAGCCGTGTAATCAGCTGATTCTATAATTGACAAAGCGCATCGGTAATAGATATGCGCATCTGCGAGGTATAGGCAATATACTTATACACGAGCGAAAGAGAACAAGAAAAAGTGCACTTGTCGCGTTCCCTTCCGGGATCCGGCTCGACGAGTCGTTTCCCTTCGCCGGCAATGGCATAAACTGTGCGTGTATCGATTTGTTAACAGGCCGTAGTTGGAGCCGCGAAGGCTATGCATAGCCGGGCTGGTTTTTCCGGAAACGACGGCGAGCGTACGGTAGTTTTCGAAAAAGAGAAAGAAGCGTTCAGGGCTGTATCTAGTATAGAGAATTAATTCTCGACAGGCGTCGAGCCTGAATTAATATGAATGATAAGTAACCGTTTCTTTTTTTCTTTCAGTGAATTTTAGAGGGAAATTTATAGCACGCGCGGACAGGCTTATAAACGAGTTTTAGAAATTTTTATACGATTAAAATGGGATGCGCGCTGATAATGGCTGAATGCATGAATTGTTTGCCGGATGCATAATCGCACGATAGTTTCGTCATTTCACGAAAGATGATGATGAGCGGAGAAGACATTACTCAAATCAAACGGTGATGGCTTTCGGAGCAAAACTGAATGTTGGAGGTATCATCAATCGTAATTGATAACGAGCTGGTCATTCGCCGAACTATATACTTCGATATTTATCAAATTTTGGTACCTCACACGTGAATACGAAATTCAGTATATAAAAATTGAAAAATAAAAAAAAATATTACTTACAACTTTTAATTCACAAAACACACAAGCAATAATAATTCAGAACCACCTGCCCACCCACACGCCTCGAGCAACTTGCTACACCTCTCGAGCTCCGCGCTGCAGCCATAACTTTTCTCCCGGATCATCAGCCACCCTCGGAAGACCGCACACTCGCAACCCGGTAAAAATACTTGGTACTTACGCGCTGTACTTACTCGCGCGAACTCTCTCTTGCCCTAACCTATAAATCACTCTTATACCTCGCGCGCGTCCGTTAACCTACGGTTACTTGCTCGCGCGCGCTTTTCTACACCCCTGCGAGCGCGCGCGCGTCTATCTAGGACTAACTACGCGGAAAAGCCGAACGCTCTGCCGCGTTGTGTATACGACGCACGCTATTCCGCCCTTCTCGTGCCCGCGCGATATGAGGTGCGGAAAATCTTGAGGATATGGGTGTGTACCTGGACGCCTCTGCCTCGGCACTTTATCTCCTGTAGCTCCGCGGTAACGCACTTCCCGCGTGACACTGTTTTACGTGATTATCTGCGTGTGTTTCAGTGTATACTCAGCTCCTGCCTCGCACGCGTCGCGCCACAAACTGATCGCGCCGCCGAGTTCGGCTGCTCCGAAGCGAGCGCACAGTAGCATGCACAGTAGTTTCGGAGCAGAAAAGAAACGGCGGCCCGTGCGTGCGAGAGCAAGGTTGCTTGGGGTGTTGGTAAAGTAGGTAGCCCTTTTTTTTGTTATGAAGGCGATATGAAAGATTTTGGAGTGTAGGTTTAGATTTTGTTTCTACATCAGTAAAATGCTATTTTAGTTGGGGTTCTGTTTGATTGGCGTTGCGAGTTATCCGCGGTGGTAATGTAGGTAAATTTTTTACCAAAGCCTGACAATTTATACTGCGTTGTAGGAATGGGGACACTGCGTTGCGCGCTTTTCGAGTAGGTAGCAGCACTTGCTTGCCGTAGTAGGCAGCGCGCGTTATTCAAACTGGTATATGACATCATTGTGCTCCAAACAGCTGATATTTTAAAAATGTTATTTCAATCATAACTCTTCGTGACTAATGATGCTAAACTCGTCAGATGATAAGTAAAATACGTGACCAAAGCGTAAAATAAGAACTAAACTACATATTTTTACACCAGAGGAAAAATATGCTAAATGAATCACCGATTAGTTATTAGCAATAAACAGTTAATGTATTTTTTTCCTTCAGCATAACCGTTAACGAATTAGTTTTAAGACTGACTCACGCCCACCTGAACTACTATTACACCTAACTGCACCGCAACCGCAGTGCCTGCAGAGTCGCATGATGAATCATATTTGTTGAATCCGCGTGAATAAACGCTTCACGCCTGAAAAACAGTCCTTGATGTTTTTATGATGCGTGAAATTAATATACACATCACGGCGTATGTATATAAAAATTTCACCAAACCGTTTGTCATACAGACACTTGGCCGAGAACACAATCGCTTATTGTCTGAGTGATAAATCTTAATTTATAAATACATTATATTCATTACTGAGAAAGTTATCTAATATTATTCGCGCGACGTTCGATTACGCGAACGAATCTGGATTACAGTTCAGTGCGAATCCTTTTGTTTTCTACGACATGCGGTACAATTATCGATGTTATCGCGAATATATAGTGACGCCCGATGCCAATCACTCGTGTAATCGCCGTGTAATTGCCGATCGAGAGAGCGCGCCCACGCAAATCCGATCGGTATCTCTTATTCTCTGCGTCAATTGTTGTGAGTGTCAAGTCTGCCGGGTTAATAATTCAACTACTACTCCGCGATCCGTACTACTTGTCGTCCATCCCCACACTGCACACTCATTTGTCTCGCAGGACGCACTGCATTCTGTGCGAACAGCGGCGTGCGATGCGTCCGTCACAACATATATACATCTTAAAGTGCTCGGTAGAGACAAAAGGACGGTTGTCATGCCGCTTGAGCATGTGTGTCATTGCCTGCTTAATTTCCCAATTAGCAGTTGTCATCGATCAATAATTCGATATCCTCTCAACATACTGTACAATAATATAATCATACAAAATTCCCAACTCAATAATAAAAAACTCAATCGATCAATTATAATCTTTTATAAAGGCATGCACTTCCAAAAATCGAATTGAAAAGGAAAAAAAGCAACAGATAGCAAGAAAAAAATCACCATCCGCGCCCACCACGAGGTCGTCGCGGGCAATTAAGTAGCGGCGTAGTCTCTCAACTTGGCGGTCGTCGGAGGCGCAAGGACTTGCAAGACGCTCCCATATGCGACGCCCGTGGCCTGGGCTGCATTAGCTAGAAATACGACTGTATTTCGCTCTTGGCGGCGAGATTTGCATAAACGCTACTACTGTCATTACGGCAATTCTGTTAAACTATCCTCACGAAGCGTCCGCGTTAAACAATTTTGATTTTTTTCCTACTAAGAGAAATTCTTCTTGTATAATAGTTATAAGGATTAGAATGATCGAGCTCGGTGCGAGCGAGACGCGTGTATACGTGCACCTTCGGTTAGCGTCGTGCATAATGCATTGGAGATTACATAGCGGCCGCTCCTTAATAAGGATATCACTACGCTTGATGTGTCGACGATGCAGTTGGTCGGACGAAACGACGTCTGTGTACTTATTGAAATTGCTGCCGCTGTTGGTACTTTCAAGGACCATGTGATATCCTAATTTATGATGGATTATCACCGTCATTCGGCTAAAATGACATGTCAATTATTATGAACCATAAAAATTATACATTTTATTAACAGCAGAGAATAAACAAGATAAAAATTAACTTTTTTTGCAAAACTTGCACACATTCAATTTCCTCTCCGTCGTCACCTTTTCCTTCTTCCTATACCAATCTCTCTCTCTCCTCTCGATTTTCGGGCGACGGCCACTCTCCTCCTCTGTACTGCGCAGGCGCCGTGGATCGCGGTCGCGCGCTCCGCGCGGTCACTTTTAAAGCCGCCGCGCTGCCGCGGCAACAGTCGATCGGCGGACGACGCCTCGCTTGTGCGCGGCTCTCTTTCTCTCTCTCAACTTCTCTGTGCGCGCGTATATACCTATAATACATGTGTGTGGCCTCGCACGGTTTTTCCACCTGACGCGAGAGTGATATCGCTGCGAATGCGAGGAAAGTGAACAGGCAAAAGGAGATCGGCTGCTGCTGTTGCTGCGGGAGAGCGAAAGTGAAGGAGATTCACTTGTGACACACGAGAGGAGGAGGAGGTGGTGGTGGAGTGATCTCTCGTAGGAGGTATGTGTGTTACGTGTGTGTACGCAAGAGCGTTGAGAAACTCGTTTTTTCGAACGCCCCGGGTGTATAAGTATATATGAGTTTTTAAGTTTAAGGTTGGCGGACGTACAAGTAAGTGTACGTTGTATAGGTAGAGTATAAAACACGCGCGAGTGTTTTGGTATATACTCGACGAACGGGCGGACGTAAACATTGAGCAGTCGCGGTGTAGTGTGTGTTATGTATGGCAATGAAACTTTTTTTATATATTTTGGCTCTTTCGAATAATGTTTTATATTCGAACTTTCTTAGGAAGTTTTATCGTGCGCAACAAGCCGCCTGAAAATCCAAGAATTTTCGCATAATCAAACATCTTTTGCGCACTACATCATTACTCGCAGTTTTCCTGCATACCTGCGCATGCATCCACGCGTCGGAAAAAATAAACACTTGTTATTGTCATAATCGCTTCTAAAAATACGTGTCCGCCGCATCTCTTCCAAAGTCATCACTCGAAACTGAAGAAAACTCAACAATCCCGCATCAACGCCCTTTTTCTCTTCTCTCCCCTCCACCCGAACGAAGAATATATACCTCTGCGCCGTGCGTTTACGGTCCCTCCGGAAAATCCACTGACTTACGGAATATTCGACGCGACGTCGGCGCAACGTCGAAATCCTGTGTGCAGGTAATGGAGTAAGTGATTGAGGGACTAAGTGTTTTTGGGGAAGGGCTCAGGCCGGGGGAATGCGGGGGTCCGGTGGTGCTAGGAGAGGAGAGTTATGGATTGGTATAGTGGTGGATCGGAAAGAGGATTGAAGATTTACTTATTTGTGATAATTGTCGTTATCATTGACATTGGAAAAACTTCAGAAAAAGTCATCTACCCTTTAAACTAATGGTAATTTAATAAATGCATTCTTTGATCGATTATTGTGTGTGTTTCTTTATATTTTTACAAAAAGTAAATAAAATATTCGGAAGGTTTTGAAATAAAATATCAACCTAAGCGAGTGAAAAAACAAAT
>JAPYZO010002795.1:0-14211 GCA_030522905.1 Torymus flavipes | reverse complement strand
CAAAATTAAAATATACAAAATCCTTCCAATATTATAATTCACGACCGTTTCAACTTGTTCTATAATCTGGTAAGACTCTTGTACGCAGAAAAACCAATATTCAATTCTAAATTTGTGAAATATATTCAATTGGAAAATGTTCACCTTCGGCCCTGTTCTCAAGATACGCATGAATTTTTCCGAAACTCACTCGCCGCGTGCGCGAAATCGTTTAACGCCACACGTCGCGCGCGCACATCGGAAGCACCGTACCTATATATGTGTGTGTGCGCGTGCGAGAAGAAAGGCCCTCGTCGACAGCACAGTCGTCGCGCGGGGAGCGAAATAACAGGGTGATGCCGGTGCGTCGCCTCCCCAACGGGACGCGTGCTCGCACCGCTGGGGTATATAGGGACAATCAGAGTCCCCTCTGCACGAGCTGCCATACAGTTGTTGTAGGCGCCGGCGGCGGCGGCTGAGGCAGCGGCATTCGTTCAACTTTAAAATCAAATAACGCCTATTAAAATGACAATACGGCCACTCGCTGCGCCCGCGGGGTTAAACATTGTTTCGCGCACTCCGCCGCGCATTACCATACGGGATCGGGTTACTGCAATTGGTTTAGCTCTCGCTCGTCCCAGCCGTATATAGAGCCGCGAGTGTGCTATTCTCGCGTGCAGTCGAGAGCTGCTTTCAGTGATGTATCTATAATTATAAGGATTTTTTTAGTTGGACTAACAGGTGCTAATTGACTTTGATTAATAAGATACGTGGTCAAATCTTTAGAAGTTGGGAAACGTGTAGTTTTTATTCATCCCGAGAAATTCAAGTTATGTACTGCAAATATTTACTTCTGGGAGTTCTTGTATTCCCATTTATTGCGTCTATTCACGTATATTTATAACTTTTTTGAGAAAATGGTTTTTCATCTACTTCCGAAAATATTTAAAAAAAAGTCTTATTCTATACGAAGCAGAAAATTTTTTTTTATTATTTTTATCATCACTGAGTTATAGCGCCGTAGGTTAGAGGACATGTATATGAAATTTCACTGAATATTTTCACAAGAACAAACAGCTCTATAGAAATTTACGGATCGGAAACATTCTGTATAATTCAACTTTGCTGTGGGATAAAGGAAAAACGCAAAGCAAGGAATTAGTGAAAGAATTAGCTAACTTTGCGAGGCTGCATTTTGAATAGCACGAGAAGTTTACGCGCGAAAGAAGAGGTTGGCGCGCAGGCACACTCCTGCGGAACGGTCTCTGGGGAGCACGTTCGGAACCCTGGCGCAAAGGGGCGGCACTTGTACGCTTAGACATTAAATGTAGGCCAACAGCTGATCAGGTCAATCGATTACTATTAGCATATTCGATCGATCTTTATTGCTAGACTAAATAGCGCAGAGTAAATACTTTACGCGAAAATCAATACCCAGCGAGTTCGCTCCTTCTTTATTTGCAATTTCGAGTTCATTTCACATTTATTTTATTATGAGTTTATTGAAACCCGCATAATTACCAAGAATAAATGTGTATCACCACTGTTATGTGCTATGACGGAAATAAATGCGCACAATTACCCACAATGCAAGACAAGGTATTACAATGTGCATAAATATATAGGCATTTAGAAGCGTATGAAGTCACACGTAAAACCTAACAAGCGCCATAAAAGTAAAGTAACTGTAATTTTCTTCTTAGCCAACGCCGAGTACCATTCAGTTTAGGTACTTCAGTGAGAAAACACAGGCATAAAAAAAAACAAACTAACAAAAACATTTAAATTAAATAAAATTTATAAAATTTGTAGTTGTTATTATTGCCAACTACTAACTAGAGAATGATAACTTTCGGAAATCTCATTTTTGTAGCTTAATCCTCTACCCAATCACATTAAATGACACTGGACTAACTAATATATACAAAGCAGTGAGATCCGAGGGAATCTCGCTAGGAAATAAGAGTTAAGTCCAGTAACGAGGTCTTATAATCGAGAGAGCTAAGAACTTCGAGATTGCATTTCCGCCACCCTCGTTGCGGCCAGTAATAATTTCAGCCATCGCCCTAGAGTCGCTAGTATTAGTGCATCTAAGAACAGTAACGGTCGTATATAACATTTAGCTCTAAGTAAGCGGAGACAGAGAAAAATTAAGGGTGACGGGCATAATTGTACGAGCACTTATACTGAGAATATAGTTACATCGCGTACATAACTGCTGTAACAAATTCTTCCATACTTTTTATTCGTTTTATTTGGATATATTGTAAAAGTAGTTGTTAGTGTAAAAAATATATGTTATTTATAGCTACATGTGACGTAATCGAGCGACAGAACATACTAAAAAATCTGCCCAGTGTGTATAAAATAGTTATTCATATTCTAGTATTCATTCTTTCGAATAAACTTAATGAAGTCGTTAACAGTTCTTCGCGAGTCCCTAAATTATACTTTATACGTGGACGAAGGTAATCTCGAAAAACTCTAAAATATATACACATGGCCGTCGACGAAAAAAAAATCTCGCGATCGACACTTTAAAATTGATCTCTCGAGGCAGATAACGCCGCGAAGATATGACCCGTGAATAACAATAGCCGAGTAATAAAGCGTGCGTGTGGCTAGCCGCGCTTGTTCACTTTACATGCACGCAATGACAACCTGCCCAAAGTCTCTCTCTCTCTCTCTCTCTCTGCCTCCCTCGCTCTCTCGCGTTTTTCCCATGGCTCGCTCTCTTGCGTGTAGGAGAAAGAGAAGGAGTATGCGTGTGTACGTGTGTGCGTGTGTGAGAGAGAAGTACGTCGTCACTTTACTGCCTTGTCAGCAGCGATGATCTAATACGTCGTTGACAACCGGATGCGCAATGAAAGACAGAGAGAGGCATATATAGCCAGATCTTCACGAGCGAGCGAGAGCGAGAGAGAAGTAGAGACAGAGAGCCGGGAGAGGCTCTCCCTCGCTCTCGCGCATTAGCATGCAGCCCGCGAGGCTACATATTTTGGGGGGAGTCGCTCTCCGGGAGAATACCAATATTACGCTTTGACATTCCAATAAAACGCGCCCGATTTGTTTATGAGCGTGTACTCGCGCAATCCGCACACGTGTGAAGCAGCACGCGGCGGCCGCAGCATACGTCGATCCCCTTCGATATCGGCGCTTCCACGAATAGCCGGTTATTGCGCGCGCGCGAGGCAGAGGCTTTTATTTTAAAGTCGCGCGCCCGCGCGATGGGGAGGGAGACTTGATTTCCCGACTCGCGCGTTTACAAGCCGCAAATTCGTCTTCGGGGAAGTTTATTCGGCACCCCCTGTATACTCCAAGCCTCTTCTCTTGTCTCCTTCTTTTTCGATCGTGCGCGCTCGCTCGCGCGCTTGCCGATCGTTAGGAGATAGAACGGTAGGACGGACGTGCGCGGTTTACGCGAGAGAGGAGAGCCGACACGCTTGAAAATCGTTCTCTACTCGCACTTGGACGAGCGATGGTGTGTTGGGGTTGCACGTTAAATATTGCCTGGATATGGAAATCGCGAAGAAGCGTATTTTTCACTTGTTTTAACGTGCTTTAGGTTCTTTTCTGATCAAACGTCGTTTTTTTTTTTCAAACAGAAAGTAATATTTGATAACTGAATATGAAGTGAAGTCTCATTCAGGGACACACTATTTTCATCGGATTACCCAGAAGGTTGTTTTTCAGGGCTCTTTATCAGTCTTGTACACTGTTTTCTTGTAATAAATAAAGCATTCAGATTAGATGCGCACAGCTCCTACACCTTGCAGGTGGATTCCGAGAACATTAAGATGCTGATGATAATTGGTCTCGTCAAAAACAAGGACGAGCACGTCCTAGATATCATCCTCCGTGTCTTCGGTTATCCCCATAAATCCCAATGCCCGTGTATATATAAGCCCCCTCTTCTTTTGTTTCAGTCGCTAAATTATCGCACATTTGACAACATGTCCCATTTTGTTGTCTCTCGAGTTTTCACTTAACGGGGATCGCATCTTCATCCCTCCATCCCTTTGCGTTTCGCTGGAAATAACGGATCGCAGGCGAGAGCGCTGTTCCTTTTTTTCCGAGGGTATACGTATACACGGTCGCGCCAGGGCTAGATCGGCCGAGATAATTGTTAAATTATTATTTTTCCGGGGTGCCTGCGCGGAATAAGGCCGTAACTAACGGCGCTCGCCCGTCGGAAGAGAGTGACCCCAAACCTAAGGCACACACGGCTCGATCTCTTCGCCTTCGCCCCTTAATTTCGCTTGATGCTATTTTCGCTTTAATCGCATGAATATAGGCATATGAAATCAGCGTACGTGCGTAATTACAAGCCTGACTGCTTATGATTATTTTATGCTAATTTGAGGGTAGTGAAGGTTCGCGCGCAAGTGCTACAAATGTTGCGTTTTGATTTTGTAAAGCAGAATTAAGAATTATCCGTAAATGACCAGAAATAGATTATATATTATCAGAACTAATCAGAACTAAAAAAAAGTTTTGATGGAATCAAAATTTCGAGAAAAAAGGAGCACAAAGAAAGAAAGATACAAAACATCAATAAAATTAGTCCACAGTGTCAGACACATCGTCACGTTCGGGTTAATTTACGTAACCGTAGCGTTCCCTCTTCTCATCTTTTTCTCTCTTTCTCGCGCTCTCCTTTGTTGTCATATATATATATATATAGAGAGAGATAGAGAGATGCGCGAGGAGGGTGTCAAAGCGTGCGCGCGTGCGGGGGCTCTCTGCTCTCCATTCACTTTTCTCTCGCTCCCTCCTCTCTTTCTCGTAATACGTGGCGCGTACGCGCGGACGTGTTTCTCGACCTGCGGACAAGATACTTGGTTTGTTTGGCACAAAACCGGAGGATAAGATCGTCTTACACGTATATATACATATACAGATGCGCGCGTGCACGCGCACGCGCTTGGTCCTCTCCTTGTCAGATTGAGGAGAGACAAGTGTGTTCCTTTCCCCCGCTTCCTCCTTTTTATTGCTTTCTTCTTTCTCCCGGAGATCTTCGTCAGGGTGCAAGAGCGCATAATTTACATATTCTATATATATGTGTTTTTATTTTATTTTTTTCATCCTTTTTCGTTGTTCTGTTTTGGAAAGATCATTTTCTCGGAAAAGCTGTGTTATGGGGAAGGAGTAAAGCATAGGACTTCCTGCTTGTATATTGTTTTTCTTTTTATGTTCGATCCAGTACGAGGAAGACGGGAAAAACGTGGTAAGATAATCGACTGCTGTAATTCAAAGTCAACCTGAGAGCGAGAGAGAGGAAGAGAAAGAGAGGGTGAATTAGCGAGGTGGAAAAAGTGACCGCAACTACGACGGCGACGTCCGCGTGTAGGAAAGTCGTGGCGATGTGTCTATTAGAGTTGCGGTTCCGCGGGACCATGGGGGCGAGGGAATCGTATCGGCAGGACAGACAGTCGATCGGCAGGAAATCGAAAATTACGAGCGCTTTTTTCGCACCACTGACGTCTATAGCTTTGAACTGTGAGACCTTTTAGCGAAACATTCACTATTTATTCGACAAAGATTATAATAAGCATTATCGATGCTAAAACATATTTTTATCGTTATTTTGACACGAATAATTTGTGATTTATCTCTCAAAATACTTTTAAATATTTATCAAATGTTTCATATTTAATTTTTCTTCAAAATTCTAACTATTCCTTAAATAGTTTGGTCAAACAGCTATAGAAGACAATTATGACAATCTTAAAAATGTCGTAAAAAAAAAGAAGAAATTTACTAGAAAAGAGAGATACTAAGAATGGTAAAACTAAAAGGGAAATTTTTTCATAAACATTTTTTCACATAACTTTCTTCCTTTTGTAATAATTATTTGTTAATTTTTATGAATATGTCTTTAAGTGCTAATTATATATAATAATAGTATGACTTAATACCCAGTTCGTGTTCTGTAATGTGCTCAAACTCTTTAGGTTGTTCGTCGATTCCATTGAGCCACAAACCGCATCATCTTTCATGTCCCATAGCGTGAATTCCCGGAGATTATGCGTGTATAGCGTTTTTATACACTCTTGTAATAAGATTGCATAAAATAAGCGGTTTATACTCTCCTTATTCCTTTTGCATTTCCCATGAAGTTATTTAATAAAATATTTATGACTTACTTCATATTACGCTTATCTATCTATAATTCAAGTATAATGAATTTGTCTAGTTAAAAAATGTTCATAATTACATACATTATAATAAACAATAAATTGACATGGTATAAAATTAACCAGTTCTGCTATCAAAGTTTTTATAAATTAGCTAAGTATATTGCCGACGTATAAATAAGCTACACTGTTAATTATAATTTAGATAAAAATTCGCTAATTTGCTTGGTCAGATAGCACATCACGTAATGATCAGACCACGTTTTCCTTTCTATTCTTTATTCAAAATCTAACATTTAGATATAATTAGTTTTACCGAAAGCAAATACGATCTAGACGTTGTCACGTTGCACGGTATGTATGTATACTACGTGTGTATACATCTGGCTTTAGCATATTTCAACCAGTTCAAATACTAAAAGCGTGACGTTATTAAGCTAAAAATCTAGTTAATTAACAGGTACAGAATATGTTTAAGATTTCTACCAGGGTGATATCATTCATTAAAAAAATATTTTAATTTAATATGAAAATTATAATTATAAAAATGCATATAGTATAAAAGACCATAAATTGTTCGCGACGTACCTCTAGCAACATCTTGAATGATTTATTTGTCGGTGCGGATTGCTTTTGTTTCGAAATTCAGATCACGCAAGGCACGCGTCTCCCACGTTTGACAAATTCAAATCTCCGGTAACTGTAAACCCGAAAGTAGCCACACTGCACTACTTTCTAGATACCCGTGAACCATTGCATTTCGATGCTTCGTAACACATCGGGGGTGCAGTGTGCCGCAGTCGTGTGCCGCACGAAAAAGAAGTTCGAACCTTGGAAAAAAAACCTCTGCTGGTTGGCCCGCTGCGACGGCCAGCCGCAAACACGTACAGCCCGGCCTTGTCAACCTGCCACCACGTCGTGTTGTCCCTTTTTCTCCAAGGTGTGTAGGTGAGTAGATAATTTCACCGGCCTTGCACTTGACACCGTGCATTTTCCATCGGGAGAAAGATCGCCGATGGGCATCGTCGATTGCTGTGCTCTTTCTTCTTTCTCTCTTCTCCCCCTCTCACTCAGCCCTTAGAGAGCAAAGATCGAGTGTGGAGGTAAAACTTTTGTTTTTCGTCGATTAGGTACCAAACACCTTCGTATTTGCATATTTTGGCAATTTTTGATGAATTTGTTTTAAGATTAGTGGTTTGGAAACTTGCAGGTGCGAAGATATAGAGGAGAGGGAATTCGAAATTCATATTTGAAGTTCAAAGTAACTGTACTCAAATAAGTGTAACTGTATAACCTATTTCAAAACTAGATCATGGAGTCCATACGTTGTACAATTTGAAGCTTCATCTGGAAAAATGAATCCTGTGATTGAGGATACAATTCAGAGAAACGTATAGCAAAACAATTATTCATCCATCAATGCATTACATTTTGTATTTGCTTTACGCCCAATGTTACGCCACCAAATACATGATGTCGAGTTTATACATTGTCTTACAAACCGTCGCATTTTATCCACCTCCAATGCAACGACGCACCGCGTTCACCGTTATCATTAACCAATTAAGCCACCAGCGCGTGCAGCCGATTGACGAAACAAAGTAACGCGTCACTACTGTGGCTATTAAAAAAAAAGAAATATGACGAGAATACTAGATTTGTCCTGCACCGTAAAACAATATCGCGCTTCCTCTCTGTCGCGCTTGAAAGACGTCATGAGCGGCATGTGTACTTATGTGTGCGTGCGCTGTACATGCGCGGGGCGCGACAGCGGTCGATCTAACGGGACGCGCGCCGCGGCGATAAATAGCAGCAACGGCAGCGGCGGATGTAGCGGCTCTCTCTCTCTCTTCTCCTCCTTGGTCGAAAAAACGTATTACGATGGGTGTAGGCAAGAAGGGAGATGAGGAGTGCACGTGCCCGAGTTTTCGCCCCCGCGCGATCATCCGGAAAGGGAAAGCTCGTAACTTTGAAGCTTTATTACGGTCGTCGCCTCTCGTAGGTAGAAACTAGTGGTAAGAAGTGCGTGCTGATTAAGTCGTTCGACACGATAGTTTCACCCTTCCGTGACTTCTCTTTTTTGTCTTCTTATCTCACCTTTGCGTCTTTGTTTTATCGTTTGTAAGCGTTTTGTTTCCACTACCCTATCTTATCTCAATCTGGACGTGTTTTCCTTTTGTTTTTGGAAGCTAGCGGCCATAGTCAGGCGACGATAATTATTTTTCCGCTGGAAATCGACGTGAGATTCACGCTAATCCTGTGGGACATCGCAGAGGGTAGCAAAGGAAAGTTACCCTTAATTCGGGGTGAGAATTATTACGGTTCTTGTGATTATCGCGCGACGTGTTAATTTTTACCTGATTTCACAATGTGTTATAGGATTGTCGTGATTCTAGGAAAATCTTCATTCTGCCATCTTTGATATGATATTCTACGAATTTTTAAAAATGTCTTCGTAACTTTTAACTAAAATTCATTAAAATAGTGAACAAATTAATTATATTGTCTAATTAAAGAGTACTGTTACTGGTGCCTGCTTTCAAATGTCTTTGTCCATATATATTTACATAGATAGCTTTGAATTTCTTCATCAACTCTACTCGGAGTTTTCTGTGTAAAGCACTAACAAATTTCCCGGATTTGCTACGTTTTTCTGAAACCTGCAACTTTCTCGAGGTTTTTTTTTCTGTACTGTCTCTATCTCTATGCTAGAGCCTGGTTTCTTATCTGTCTTTCATCGAAGCATCAATACGACACGACAGGTAGCGCTTGTGTAAGGAAAAAAAGAACAAGAGAGCAGTATGGACGACTATTCGAGGGAGAAAAGAAGAGAGAAAGGTATAGAGGCCTCGTAAGGATGAAATGAAGAGACCCCAGTTGATAATTATCTGGCAGGTCTTGTAAGCGGGCTCGTAAACTCTACAGCCGCGTGCGACACTTGCAGTCACCAGAAAGTCGACCGCTGCTGGTGTGCTACCCTTTGACCGAAGGCCACTTTCCAATTTGCACCCTGTCGCTATCTTTTTTACCAATTAGTTACCTTCATCATTATGTATAAGTATTGTCATTTTAATGTACAAAATGAAAATTATATTTATTGAAAATGTAATTTAAAAAGAGTATAATAACTATGAAAGGTAAAGAAATACTAAATAAAATTTTACTCAAATAATCTTCTGCGTAATATGATAAAATAATGTAAGTTGATTCGCTAAATGAAAAAGAGGGAATATCTAATGCTAAAAAAATTCAAGTTCTGGACATTTTTATTTTCTTTTATTCTGAATTTTGAAAAAAGCCTCTTCTTCCAATGGTAACGATGTAATCTTAAATAGTCTCGAATAGCCCTTCAAAAAAGATCGCGCTTTCATTTGCTTTATCCAAAATAAGAAAATATTGATTCCTTCCAAAGTTATGGAAGTTTGAAGTTGAGCTATGAAACTGCACCAAAATATGCATGAAGTCAAAAAGCAAATTTTAGGAGTTGAACCCATGGTAGAAATTAGTCCATTAAAAATGGTCAGGAAAACAGAGACTTGACATTAGGAATAGCTGGTTACTAGACACAAGTAGGTATAACGTCTATTCAATCAATTTCTCCCATTTTATGGAACGGCCTTATCCTTTACAATCTGTACATTAAAATTTATCAGTAATTTAATCATATATTAAAAAATGTATATAATACTCTCAAGAGATAGTTTATTGGGACATATAAACAAAATTTACTAGTCTTTGCCCTATATACAGCTTTATTCTATAACATATAAATCGAAATAGTTATTTTGCCAAGAGACTCTATCTCTATCACTAATCGCCATAATAAATCGCTCGTTAATAGATTTTTAATGGCTTCGCCAGTTAGGTATATTTTAACTAGCATTAAAATGCCAAATTAATAGGTGGTGAAAATTGAGACCATTTTAGCGGCCAATAAATGTGAAAAATAGATTGAAAAAAGTGTTACACTTATAGTAGAAAATTTGAGTTTTCTGTTGTTGCCATTTTCGTTCCAAGTAGTCATTTACTAAAAAAAAAAAAACATAATTTAGCTTCTACCAGGGACAGTGCATTTCCATTACTCATCTTAAAACTTTCATAACTTTGGAAGGAATAAATATTTTCTGATTTTAAAAAAAGCAAATGAAAGCTCGTTCTCTAGTAATGTTTTTTTTTATGAAGTAGTATTTGATACTTTCCATAGTTACATCAACCCTATTGGGAAAAGTGACTCTTTTAAAGATTGAAAAAAAAGCTAAAAATGTTCAGAGCTATGAAGGTTTTTGAAGCATTAGGATCTAATATTGCGGCTTTCTTCATATTTCTATCATCGAAATCTTTCTGACACTTCCTATAGTAAGGTCAATATACCTATTTTCTATAATTAGTTACAATACTGTAGTAATCATTCATAAAATTAATAAAAAAGGATTTTTACATCTTTAGCGTAATTATTTTTCTTATATAGGGACTTTAGTAAAAGCATTTTTGGAAACTAAAAATATTCTCTTATTTTGTCTAAAACTAACAAATCCAAGTCTAAGATTTTTCCAACACTTACTTTTGACTTTGACTGTACCAGCGTCGCGTTAAAATAATGTCGAAAATAAGGGAAGAAGGTAAAAGGTCAAGATGGGCAAAATGGGGAAAGAGATGCTCGCACGCGTCCGGCGGCGCCTAGCTCTCCACGGGACGTCTTGCGGTGCTCTCGCGCGCGACTTGCTTTCTTCTGCACTAAACCGCGCGCGCCGTCTTTATAGTCGGTTTTCGGAGAAAGGTGGGCGCCAAGATCTCGCCTGTCGATACCCTCTCAATGCGCCTTCTTTCTTTCTCGTCTGGCGAAAGAAGACACCAGCTTTTTTATTGCAAGGAGAGAGAAAGAGCCTTTCGAAAAAGATTCTTCAAGTTCGAGAGGTGCGCGCCAAGCTAGAGGGAGAGTGTGAGTGAGAGAGATACCCGTCGCGTCCAAAGATCCGAGATTGCGTGCTGCCGCAATTTAGATGCAAATCATCGAAGGACTTTCTATAGAAAATTACGTACTTAGTGTCTTTGCAGCAAGGACGAATTGTGAATTTTAAGTGTCACAAGTTCAACGGGTAAGCGAATAATCTACTTCGTAATTACTTTATTTCGCGGTTTATGCGCTGCGCCTCTCAATTTCGTACGATACCAATTCGAAAATTTTGAAAATAAATTATTTATGAAATTTTGCAATGGTATTTTATCATTAACAGTATATAAGGGCCAATTTTAAAATAATAAATTGATACGCCAAAAGTTTTAACAAATAAGAAAAAAAAAATTGTATAATTTATTTATTTATCATTCCTTTTAGTATTACTATAGATAATTTATTGTCCTTTAATCTGTTTATACTATTTCGTACATAAAATCTCATGAAACTTACATATAAACTAGAATTTCCTCACACCATCGTATATCAGCAACCCCCCGTGAACTCACATCAAAGCTCGAAAGTATGCTCGTGCGGCCTCTATCCCTGGCGAGCGATGTTGATTGATGGAATTCTAAATGTTAAATCGGCCCCGCGCAAATTGACAGGAAACACGCGCTCCCGCATAAGCGCGCCCGCGACACTATAAATCGTCCTTCGGGGTGTCCACGTGTGTATATACGTATATATACCGGAATGTCGCCCTCTTTTTTCCTGCCTCGCGCCGTTTCATTTAGAGTCGCGTGGACTATATACTGGGGGTGGGGGGTAAAGGAAAAGAAGCAAGGGTGGGAGTCGGAGAAGGCGGGGGCGCGCAAGGCCGCACGCGCTAATTTGAAGGATGGCCTCGGCGAGTTTCTTTTTCTTCGTCCTCGCGGCGTTATTGTGCGAGCGCGCGTACCTGCTTTGGCACGAGAGTGAGAGAAAGAGCAAAGCAGCAAATCTGCATGAAATTGGGGATGTCAGTCTGTTTTAGTTAGTGGTGGTGCGCGCTTCTTTCTTTTTTTTCTCTTGTGCCCGATGTGGGAGGAGCGCGCGCAGCGCGACGCTTTATTGCTTTGTGATGAACAGCCGGCGTATCATTTGTTTCTTGCTCTCTGTCTTTTCTTTTAAAGCGCCAGAATTCAATTAGTTTTGGCTCCTTAATTATATAATCAGGACATAAATAACAGACTTTTTTTCACCACTTTTCTTGCTTCGTAATACTAATACATTTGTAGTTGGATGGGTTACATAATTTATAGCATGAGTTATTTATGAATCCTAATTGATCAAAATCTTTAAATGCAAAAGTTATACGCGATCAAGTGATGTTTAATACGTATAACTGAACAGAAAGTAATAACATTGTTTATTGCATTAAATATATAATATCTCGCAATCTGTATCGTAAGAAATATAATTTTGGTTGAATGAAATATTTTTTGTTTTGATCACGGGAAATTTAAAATAAAAAAATATTTCTTTTATTGAAAAAAACGGGTTTTGGCTATAAAGAAATACTTTTTCTAATGTAAGACATACAGTGCCAAGTTAACGCAATATTTTATTCAAAGAAAGAAATATCACTTTCATTCAAAGAAATTGTTTTCTCAGTGTAGGTATAATCCATACATTAATTATTAATTGTTAGTACTTGCTGTCATTTTCAAAAATATGTAACACGAATAACAAAAGAAGATACCAAGTTCTCGTACGCGTAAATATTAATGCACTTTACCCAAAAACTATATCTTGCACTATATCAATCAAACCCAAAGAACATAAAGGTTACAAAGATAATAATGTATCTGAACCACAGGCTCATTTCGACTTTGGTACATAATACAACACTGAACACAGCATACGCGCGCCATCCGAATAGCCCTCGCCGCACCCCTTCAACTTTAAAAACCCTACACGCTTTAATGGAAGAAAAATACAGCACGGCCTGCGCGCGCTATCTGATATCGCGCGTGCGCGGGGGAGCGAAAAAAAGCATCTCGGATATAGAGAAGGCGCTCGCTGTAGTCCAGCGGAGAGATAGACACGGACGGAGCGGGCGCGCGCGAGCGAGGCCGTATATTTATCATGTAAGCGGGGCAATTTGGAAGCGATCATTTTTCACGCCCGTGGCCGGGGCTTTTCCTCCGCGAAAGTTACTTTTCGAGGGCGGGCCGGAGGTTATTGGCCGGCGGCTGCTGCCGCTCACTCGCTCCGGATGCCAAATGGACATCGCCCCTCGGGCGCGCGCCGGCTGACTGATGATCTCTCTCGCGCGTGGACGCGCCTGCGTGCGCGGTCCACGTACGTGACGGAAAGTGTAGACCGAGGTTTGCTTCGTCTTCGCCGATGCGCATATGCACTCTATATGCTGATGAGCGCAGACACGCCGGAGATGGGGGGATATCTGCTTATGGATAGCCGTGAGCGCCACCTTACGTCTCTGCTGCGAGGGGGTCAGTGTGTGGAAAAGTAGTTTAATGTT
The DNA here is from genome assembly GCA_030522905.1 of Torymus flavipes. Classification (NCBI taxonomy): domain Eukaryota; kingdom Metazoa; phylum Arthropoda; class Insecta; order Hymenoptera; family Torymidae; genus Torymus; species Torymus flavipes. Next base: position 674 of record JAPYZO010002795.1, on the reverse strand, counting down.
GACCCTGAGACGCTTTCTGTGGTTACGTATGCAATATTATATCTATAGACATGTCAACAGTCTTATAGAATACAGAACTGCGCAGCGGGTATAGAATTACTAATTGTTTTGGGTATTAATTTTATGCGATTTTATTGCTGGTTACATATTTGGGGAGTGCATGTTTGCGTGAGAAGAGATTAAAACTCATAAGTAAATCTAAAATTCTAATGACTCTTCTGTGTTCCTGTGTGTGTATTCGTTGTTTGCTCGATTACACGCTGTAAACCATCCTTCCCCTGTCTAATGCACGCTGGACCTGCTCTATAATTGATGGAACGAGCATCGAGGGTCAATATTCTTGCAGGAATCTGATTTAAAAGATTTGCTTCTTTGCATAGGTTTTATTTTATAAACAAATTTTCAAATAGTAAAACATTCTATTAATTTGACATTAATTTCGTGAAATGAACTATAATTATATAAATATATACGTACTAGTGAATATTATTTGATTAATAAAAATCTAAAATTTATTATACATATTTCAACAAAAGTTGTGCAATATCTTTTCTCGGATAATAATCAATTCGTTATATATAATGAAAAAGTAAATTTTTTTCACACGACAACGGTAATCGCCAAATGACAAACGGCCCTAATTTTTAAACCGATAAAGGAGCCGCAAGTATGCG
>JAPYZO010002794.1:0-13955 GCA_030522905.1 Torymus flavipes | reverse complement strand
AGTCATAATTCGCACATTTTAAAAATGTCAGGTATTGCGAAAAATAGTATAAGTTTTTTACATGTTCGTATCAATATACGCTTCTTTCCTTGCTAGAAAACAAAATATTATTTTTTAGTTAATTGTCTGCGATTCTGACATTTCATAATCTCTTATTATACTTTTTTGTTGTAACTATTATAAATAAATACAAGTATAAATATTTTAACCACTAGCACTAGATATATGAAAATGCAATGTATATGAATTTCTCATTTTTATATTTTTTTCAAGTCACATTAGCGAATATCGACCCGATGTATCAATACTCACTGGTATGGTTCGTGAATCTTTTCAAGAGTACAATCGATAATACTCCAGCTGTCGAAGACGTACGGCAGCGCCTCGAGGATTTGACAAAATCTTTCACGTATTCTTTGTACGTGAACATCTGTCGCTCGTTATTCGAAAAGGACAAGCTACTCTTCTCTCTCATTCTCCTTGTCAATTTGCTCAACAAGCAAGGAAAAATGGCAAGCTCTCAGTGGATGTTTTTCCTCACGGGTGGCGTTGGACTAGAAAATCCCCATCCGAACCCAGCGAAATGGCTTCCTGTCAAGTCCTGGGATGAAATCTGCCGTTTGGACGATATTCCGAGTTTTCAAGTGCGTTGAAATTGAATAAAAATCCATTTTAACTCTTTTCAAACATCGTCCTTTAATTTCGGAAAATTCTTATTGTATTTGTATTGCTCTCAACAGGGAATAAAAGAAGCATTCAAAGAGAATACGGAAGAATGGAAAATAATTTTCGACCATAAAGAACCACACACTTTGGATTTTCCAGCGCCATTTAACAAGCTTTCACATTTTGAGAAATTACTTCCTCTTCGCTGCCTTCGGTTTGACAAAGTTGTTCCTGCTGTTCAACGTTTTATTGAAGGTAAGTTATTGAAACGTGTCATTATGCTATGTAATATATTCGACCTCTTTATATCCAAGTTTAGAATAATATATTTTGAAATTATTTATATATAATATAATATACGTCTAATAATATTTTTTTACTTCGCATAATGTATAAAGGAGAATTTGGTCTCTCTTGAAAATATTATTATTTCAGTCGATAAGTAGCGCAGATGAACCATAGAGCAGGTAGTTAAAATCCGTGTAGTAATCGTGTTTTACCACTCTTTTATAGGCAAAGCGCTAAATCAAAGGCGGCTATTACGATTTTTGCTCCCTCCTCCTCCTCTTTTTTTCTCTTTATCCCATTGTCTTTATTTCACGAGGGCGTGCGCATGTTTTGCACTCGTTCGAAAATAAAAACCAGTGCTTTTTCCCTTGAACTCCCTTCCGTACGACAGTCCGGAAGTTTTTGCGGGCACACCGTGCGCGTGCACGCGGCCAGTGATAAATCAGGCGCGATCTCGGCTTGCGCGGCCATTAGTTGCGAATAAGCTGCGCGCAGCCGAGTAAACAAGACGTGTTTAAGAGTCAGCACTTTTTCTTATCTCTGGCGCACGGCTGCTGCGTGTCCTGTGCATTTAAAAATCACCCGCGACGTACGCTGGGGACCGCGATTAGCCGCCTAACGAATGAACTGACAACGCGCTCGTATACTGATGCACTTCCTTAAAAAGAATTCAGAAACTTGAGTATTGTATCCCCTTAGATTTTTCAATCAATGAAAATGAGAATTTCTGCTTGTGCGAGCTGTCAGAATTTGTTTTACTCAAAGTCAACTATTAAAATTATGTTCTCATTTATGTAATGTATCAAATATTGTATACTTAAGTTACAAGAAATGTTTTTTTTTGTTGTAATTTTCACAATTTTATAAAAATATTTAAAAAAATGTTGTTATTAAATATTTATAAATTATTTTATTGTATATTTCTAAGAATCTAAGAACGTTCAAATAGTATTAAAAAGCTTTTGAATAAGCGTAATATAATAATTAAACGAAAGCTTTAGCGATAAATTAGTAAATAAAATGTCAAGCTATAACTTTGCAATGGAAATAACGATCCGCAGCGGAGATGGGCCGAGAGTTCGTCGAGCCGCCGCCCTTCGACTTGGCCTCGTCCTACGGCGACTCGTTTAGCTGCGTGCCGCTGATATTTGTCCTGACGCCCGGCGCCGATCCCACGGCCATCCTACTCAAGTTCGCCGACGATCAGGGCTTCGGGGCTAGCCGGCTAAGCTCGCTGTCGCTTGGACAGGGCCAGGGTCCTATAGCCGTGCGGCTCATCGACGATGCCGTGAAAAACGGCACCTGGGTCGTGTTGCAGAATTGCCACTTGGCCAAGAGCTGGATGGGCACACTGGAGCGGGTACGATTAAATTTTATGGAAATCTAAGCTAGAAAGGCATTGTGACCGTTTCAAGGATGAAAGAAGTTACGCTGATTGGAAAGATAAGTTGTTTACCCATTTTTCAGATTTGCGAAAGTTTAACTCCCGATACCGTTCATCCTGATTTTCGGCTATGGTTGACAAGTTATCCATCAGAATACTTTCCAATCAGTGTTTTGCAAAATGGTGTCAAAATGACGAATGAGCCTCCAACTGGCCTGCGATCGAACATCATACGGTCATATTTGCAGGTATAATATACCCTCTTCAATTTAATTATACTAAAATGTTTATATTTATTGCACATAAAGTCTTTTATACCAGTTTATACACTTTTTATTTTTCATTTTATTTTTACAAAATATAAAATACCGTCGAATTTATTACAGGAATACATTTTTAAATAACAATGTAAATGTGCAAATTGATTTAATACTGAATTGTGGTGGAATTGCAAATTAGTTAAAAATATTATAAAAATGTACATGAAATGTAATTTTACTGTCATGTATAATTTCTTTTTCCATCTGTGACGTTTAATAAAATATTTTGCAGGATCCGATTTGTGACCCAGAGTTTTTCGATGCACCAAAGCAAAAGGCCAACTTTAAGAAGCTTCTCTTTTCTCTTTGCTTTTTCCACGCGATTGTGCAGGAACGTCGAAAATTCGGGCCAATCGGTTGGAATAACCGGTATGAATTCAACGAAACCGACCTTCGCATCAGTGCACTACAACTAAGGATCTTCCTAGCACAGTACGAGGATGTTCAATTCGCAGCTCTAAAATATCTCACAGGTATCTATAGAAACTATTTATTCTGATCCGTCTCAATCACAGAGCTTTCGAATTTGAAATTTATATTGAAAATTCAAGTAGTTCGTAAAAAATTTTAAGAAATTTTGTATTTGTTTAATTTTAATATAGAGCTTTAGTTTTTAAATGAAAATATTAAACGGTAGAGCGAGCAATGTCAATTTCAATCTATATTTTTGATTATATCTATTCATCTGAAGCTTAATATCTGTCGATTTAATAAGAGCGTATACGATGAAGTATTAGCATCATCGGTTTTAATTTATGTTTGAATGAATATAGTATAAAAAATACAATTTATTTTATTACTTTACCGTTTATTTAGTTAACAAAGAGTTTATCATAAGAGTAAACAAAAATAATTCCGAAATAATAACAAGAAACACAAAATCAAATGAATTGTATTTTGTCAAAACATTGATGTTTAAACTGATATAATAGTACAATACAGCTATATTTAACTTTTCCCATTTGTTTTCCAAAACTTGTGCAAAATATATTTAAGATACTTAAATACCTAGGAAGTCCGAAGTAGCTCTTAAAAGATTTTATTTGCAATGAAATCAAAATAAAATTAACGAAGCCTAGCTTGCGCGCACAGGGTTAAATTGACATTTTACGAGAAGATTTCGAACAAAGCTCGTAAGGTATAGTAACGGCTTTCTACATTGAAACGTACATGTACGCATGTAAAGAGAAAGAGATAAAGGCTCACGTATAGCAGAGCGACGTGACTTAAAGCAGGAGAAAGAGGGAATGAGAGAAAGCTCGGGAGGCATATATAGAGGCGCGAGAGAGCGCCTCGGGTTTGCAATTAAATTTCCAACTTGCAAAGGCGAATGCAATTACGGCGGCCGCGTGACCGACGAATGGGACCGACGCACCCTGAATACGATCCTGGCCAGGTACTACAACGAGAGCGTAATTGCGAGCGACGGCGCGAAGCGCCTCTTTGACGCGAGCGGCGTCTACTACGTGCCCCAGGTGAACGACCACGCCCAGTTTTTGGAGTACGTGCGCTCGCTGCCGATGTCGGCCAGCCCCGGGATCTTCGGCATGGCCGACAACGCCGACATTGTCAAAGATCAGCAGGAGACCGACCTTATGCTCACCTCGATACTCCTCACACAAGTACGCACTTATATATTACCGCCTAATTATTCACTTTTATTATACAAATGAAGACAATTCTACAGCTCTTTTGCTTATCCGATTTTCTTTTAGTATCTCAGATTTTACGAATAACTTTAATTCACATGGCATAGTACATATTTTTTGCTTTTGTATGGGTGCGTAAAGGGAGTGGTTAAAATGAAACTTTTAATCTGCGGAGTACTTATTTTATCATTTTATCATTGCATGAGAAATAAAAAGCTGAGTGTACTCAAAGTTAAATAAAATGTACTTTATGCACCTATTTTACGCACACTTGTGAGACTAAAATGTACAATTAGTTGATGCAAAATGCATTTTTTCTCATTCCAAATTCTATGTGCAAAGTGAAATATTTTATCTTTAAAGTATGATTTGTAAAGTTGATGGTCCTATTTAAAAATTCTACAACACCCTTTTTTACAATTTTTATTTATGATTTGAATGTTTGATGACTTGATAGTTCAACAACACACAACAAAATCCACTTTCATATTCATTAAATATAAAATGTAAATTTTCAATCTCCATGCAATATTTCAATTTCAGAGCCGATGCGCGCGCCTTATATAGAATGCGCCGATGCGTTTCGAAAAATGTAAAGATATTCTGTCATTTAGGATGCCGAGGCAGCGGAATCGGAAAGCGGAAAATCCCCGGACGAAGTTGTCTATTCGATATCCGGCGATATTCTGTCGAAGCTGCCCCAGGACTTTGACTTGGTGCAGGCCATTGCCAAATATCCGACTTCCTACAAACAAAGCATGAATACAGTGCTCGTTCAAGAAATGGGCAGGTTCAACAAATTACTGCAGACAATTAGAAGCAGTTTGGTCAACGTGCAAAAAGCGATTAAAGGTTTTAATTGTATTTTACATTTTTTTCTTTTATGTACAATAAATGCAATGTAAGGAATTTTATTGAAAGAGAATGAAAGGGTGGGCTTTGTTCATTAAAAGTGATCGAAGGGGAAAGGTTCTATGGAATCTGCGACATTCAATGCACTTCTGTAAATTCCAGGCCTGGTTGTTATGGATGCCGAGCTCGAGGAGGTCTTCATATCGATAATTACGGGAAGGATACCGGCGCTTTGGCTCAGGGTTTCGTATCCGTCGCTAAAGCCCCTCGGAAGCTACATTCAGGACTTTTTGCGACGACTAAACTTTCTGCAGGTTTGTCCCTCCCCTTTCTCTTTATCCGTCGAATCGACGGACGCCGACTACATACGTTTTTCTTCTTTTCGGGGCAGACTTGGTATGAGGAGGGCCCGCCGACAGCCTTCTGGTTATCCGGCTTCTACTTCACGCAGGCATTCCTGACGGGCGCCCGGCAAAACTACGCGCGCAAGCACTCCATCCCGATCGATTTGCTCGTCTATGACTTCGTGCCGCTGAAGGAGACGAGCTTCGCCCAGCCACCCGAGGACGGCATTTACGTCTTCGGGCTCTACCTCGACGGGGCGCGCTTCAACATGGACACGATGATGCTCGACGAGTCCCTGCCCAAAGTTCTCTACGACGACGTGCCCCATGTAATGCGTGCCTCTCTCGCTTTTCAGCTAATTGCCTTGACGAGCTGCTACTGCTTCCAAACTAGTTACAAGCTATTCACGCACTTCTATAGAAACGAGGAAGTTTGCGGAATACTTTTCCCTTAATGCTTCGCATTTATTTGGAAATTCAAATTTTTCAGTTTATCGGATTAATTTTTATTTTTACTCTGTTGCTTTTGAAGAGATTAAAATTTTAAAGTTACAAAAAAACTATGTTTTGAGAATAGATGAAAAGGCAATGCACTCGCCACTGTGCAAATATAAGTTTAATTACTCTTGAACAGAGAATAATTTAAGGGAAGAATATACAGTGAGAAACTTTGAGAAGTTGTAGTAAGTTATATTACACAAAAGTTTCGCATGAAATTCAATATTTAATTAGCCATTAGGATGAAATACGGAAAATTCAGCAACGTACGTGAAAAATAACAAAAAAAAGTTTCAAACACAGGCTTAGATATAGTGATTATAAAAATTTCGAAATTTCTTAAGAAAATATCTACATGTGCACGGATTGGTAATTTGATTTCTGGTATTTTGTTCAAGTTGTGGCTGGTACCGATGAAAAAAGAGGAGGTGAAGCCGCGGCCGGCTTACACCTGCCCGGTGTACAAAACGAGCGAGCGTCGCGGCGTGCTCTCGACGACGGGTCACTCGACCAACTTCGTCATCGCCATGCAGTTACCAACAGACAAGCCCGCCGAGCACTGGATACAGCGGGGTGTTGCCATGCTCTGCCAGTTGTCGCAATAGCCCATCGTCGCCTATTTTATCGACGCCTCCCCCGCTACACTCTCGCAGATACGTTCTTTTTTTTCGACCTGCGCTTTCAACCTTTCATCTTGTAGATACGCAATTTGGAAAGCCAGTTGCATTTTTTTACACTTTAGCGACTTTAATAAATTTTTTGACAAATAATTATACATTTTGTTACGTCTTACATTTATGTAATATTTTCCACGATTCATTACATGCTCTTTATTTTTTATTCTTGCGCAATATATCGTCAATTTCTTTTACGTAGGCATCATATATTTTAAAGTCGTTTTTTGAAGAATCTGCATCTTTATGCATTGCTATTACATATTTTATACACTTTCAGCGCATTGAAAATTCTGTTATATATATGTACGTCATGGTTGAGTAATTTTTCATTGCTTTAGTATATTTTATAAAGACACATGACGAAAGTGGAATGAAAATACATATTTAGCAAAATACTTCATTGTTTTTATAGAAGTAAGTTTGTAATACTTATACTATTTACCACCCAATAGTATAGCATATTAAAAAACATCCAGTTATTAAGAATTTATATACAGAAAAGAAAAAAATCGATATAATAACTTGATTTCCACGCAGTGAAAGTCACTTTTACACGTTGCTCTCAGGGGACATGCAATACCAATACAGGAAAGTATAAAAATATGTCTTCGTTATACGAGTGGCAAGTCCGAACTCACTGGAGGTTCGTTCGGACTTTATCTCCCGCGTCCATGGACGAGCCGGACACGGGGGTACTTTTTCAAGACGCGCAGCCAGCTTCGTCGACGACAGATCCAGCAGCGCCTTAAAAATCGCGGGGAAAAGGAAGATGAAGAGCGCGAGGAAGAAAACTGCGCGGGCACTTGCGCGCGTCCGCTATCGAATTCAATCTCAATCCCTCGTCGAGTTGAATTTTCCCCGAGACGCAGTATACGTCGCCGCAGCGCGCTTGCCTCATTCTCCCCGTATAGGTGGCGCAGAGACTGCTCTCTCGCACGAGCGCGAAGTCGCTTTAAATCACTCGTTATCGCCTACCGCGAAAAGCCCTTACTTATGCTGAAAAACAGTCTAGCGGAAGAATACTCGGCGCGCAAAATAGAAAAGAAAATGGGGGGAGAGCCAGGGGCCCGCGAGAGAGCTAGACCGCGCAGAAAGAAGAGAAAGGGAATAAAAACAGCGAAGAAAAGCTGCGAGAGAAAAGAAAGGAACTGGCGGAGGCCGGGGAACGAGAAAGAGAGAGAGGAGGGCGGATAGGGATGAAAAAAGAAGGAAATCTCGGGGGGCGCTTGAGCACGCCTGCTACTCTCTCATACGCATGCGTTCATTTCCTCGCGAACGAGGACAAAAAGAGGAAAGTAAACAACGTGAGGAAAATCTCATCTGTTCCTTTAACGGAATTCGGAGTATCTGGAACGACTCGACTACTCGCGGAGAGAATAAGAGAGAGAGAAACGACGCGTATTCGCCTACGGCGTACATATGCGTGGCCGGAGGTGCAAACAGAAAGTGAGTGAGAGAGAGAGAGAACGGCTGTCTGTATGTGTGTATATATATATATAGGCAAGGAAAAGAGCGCGTGCGAGGGTGGGAGAGGGGGGGGGGGGCAACGCGAGAGAGCGAGAGGGTGGTGGCTATGGCGGCACCCTGTCTACCCGGACCGCTCTCGCCGGAGGCTCGTTGCCTAGCGACCTCGTATTGATCTCGGCCTGTATCTCGGCTTTTCCCCTTTCCCACGTGACTCTCTCTCTCTCCCTCTCTCTCCCGCTTCTTCTCTCTCTCCATCTTGCAGAGCACAGCATCCGAGCTGCTGTACACGCTATATCTTACTTCTTCTTAATTTCCTTTATCTTTTCACTGCACTTTTTCCTTCTTCGTCTTCTCTGCCCGGCGAGCTTTTTTTCTCCTATTTCCGTCTCTGTCTGTCCGCGCGCCTCTCTCTTTCTCCCACCGAGCTCGAGGTTCTATTTTGTACCGTGAGCGTTTCATCAAATTTTTCATTTCTTCGGATCTCTTGTTCTCACTCGTGCTCGCTGCAAGTTTTCTTTTTCCCTTTTGCACAGCGCTTCTCCTTGCTCTCTTTCACACAATGGTGGATAATCATTTTATACCTGAGATCTCGATTTGAACCAGTATAATTATTATTATTATTATTATTGAACGCTCGCTTTGAGTATTTCTGGTTTTCTCGGCGTGGAATTTTCACAGAAATAGTGCTGTCACGAGGGAAGATTCTCACATATATCGTATTTATAAAATCACTCGCAAATGGAATTTAACTTTTTCGTTTCTATATTTTTATTATTGGTAATTTCATAACTCTAACCACTTGTTCACCATTGTATTTAAACATCCTCATTCTCAATATATTTAATTTTCTTGGCCACAATCTGCAATCGATTTTTTCAGATTTTACACCTTTCGTCTTTCAATTTCAATGACTCTGCGGTCAAAGCAGAACGTTTGATCAAAATGTTCGAAATAGATGTGAATCGAGTGTGCGGTGTGGACGATGGAGTGCGCATATTGTATTTTTGCGTTGTCACACTTCTTGTGACCTCGCTGCCGCGGAATCTGAAAACTTTTGGCTCATACTGTATCGCTGTATGATGCGACTGTACGTTCATCTTGCTGTACATGCATACTCGCGCTCCGTACACGACTCATAGAGGAGGCGAATGAAGCTGCCATAGTCTTTCTTATGGTAACCCGTTTTCCACTCGTTGTAATTTTTGACAATGTGGCCTAATTTTAGAAGGTCTGCTATGTGTTTGCTACCATAGTCTAATTTTAGTACTTTATATTATATCTTATATTCTAGTGTTTCCAGGTCGTAAGTCTTTTTCACCTTATTCATATTTTCCTCCGAAAATATTTATGCAATTGAGGAATGTCAGAATTAATATTATACACGGAAAAAAATGGTTGATTCCACTTTTGATTGGTAAAACAAAGAACTATAATAGGATAATTAGTACAACCAAGAGGATAGTTAGTACAGCGAATGTTAGTACAAATGATTAGTGAAACCAATATTTGTTCATTAATCTATCTTTCCGGTTGTGTGTTTAGTAACCAATGCTGGTTGGTTACAATAATGATAATTAAATTCAGTAAATAATTTTGAGTCATGTGTATAACTTTGAAAAATGTGATAACATGCGATGATAACTGAAAAATAGAAAAATTCTTGAAAGAAGAGAAAAGACTATTTATTTTTAATATTTAATTTTAATGGGAGGAATATTTATTCGTTTGACGAGCTTCGTGTTGCTCATTAAATCGAACAAGTGGAAAGAGAAAACTTCCTTCTTTTCAATTTATTCCGCCGTTCGATTATTTTCTTTATCTTCGATCTCTGCACCTTTTCGTGCGCAGTTTTATTTCTCTTTTTCCCTCCAATCTGAGCCGTGCTCCGCTCATCCTTTTTTTCTCTCTCGCTCTCATCGAGGTTCTATTTTGTTCTGAGTGTTCCATCAAATTTTTCATTTGTTTGGCTCTCTTGTTCCTCTCGCCGAGAGTCCATTCATTTTTTCTCTTCATTTTATTTCGACCTCGCTCTTCCTCTACCCTTGTTTGTTTTTTCATCCCCTTTTTGCACGCGAAACAAAAACATCGCCGCGCGCCCATTGGTCGTGCCGGTGCGAGCGCGGAGCCGTGCACATCGTCCGGCATACAGGCGTATACATACAGCCGAATCCAGGCCCGGGATGAAAAAGTGAAATATTTGCCGGCGCTCCTGGCTTCGAGTGCTTCGCGCTTTCAATGGTTATTTTCCGTTTCCGTGTCTCCGCGCGCGAGCGTCACGCAGGCAGGCAACAGAGTTTCCAAAGCCCCGGCAGCGACAGCTCATCAAGTGACGCGGTGGCAGTGTGCGGGGGCGAGCCCGGGAAAACGAAGTTGCCCCGATAATTTGCGTAATTTGCAACATGACGAGAGCGAAATGAAGCCGCGACGTGGCACGACTGACTCGTGTGTGCTGAAGGGAGGTTTGCTTTTTTGCAAGTGCGTACAACCGGTGCACCTCGTTTTTATTTGCTTGCCCCCCCACCCCTCTCTCTCTCTCTCTCTCTCTCACTTGCGTAGCCTCTCCTTTTTGCTTTGGCCTGGATCATTCGACGACGACGCGTAGCAGGAGTAAGGGGGGGGACGCGCGCGTGGGAGACGCCTTTACCACCTGCAGCATCACTCCTGTGTGTGAGCGCGCGCGCACGCTCGTCTTACGTCCTTTCATAGCTGGTCTAATTAATGGGGCGGTGCGGCAAATTTTCTTTCTTGAGCGCTTGCAATCTCTGGGGAGCAGGAAAAAGGCCAGCATATTTTAGTGCAATAAGATGAAAGGACGGGTGCATTTGTTTTTTTTTATTTACCGCTTCTCGCACGTATAATTAGGTGCCATAATTTTTGCATAAAGATATCTCTATATGAATAACGATGAACAATTGTTCATAATAAAATATATAATCTAACATAAATACCTGTCAGTCTAAAATATTAAAAGTTGAAAGTAATTAATTATCATGGTTGCGATGAAATTGAATCGTTGATTTCGAAAAAATGTTTTTTTTTTCGAAGTTCATACAATTTTATTTTTAAGATAAAGTTAAGCTTTTATTCAATTTGATTATGGATAGGTATATTTACCTACAGATATCGAACTATATTCCTATTTTCTGAACATGTGTTTGGAATACAAAAGACAATTTTTCCAGATTTAAATTCTACAATACTTTTTCATATAAAGCCAAGGAATTTCTTTAAAATCCTTATACTGTAAATTCATTAAAAATCAAATAAGATTGTTATTCATAATCACAATACCAGCAATTGAATTTGATTAAAAAAAAATTACCCTGCCCGTAAATGATTTCGTGGCTCATATATTTGCAACAGTATGGGCAATATATTGGCAATATATTGGTCACACTGCTCAAATTAGCGCAGTATATGGGCAATATGTGGCTCTGGCGCCTAATCCGAATATTGGCGACACTGTTTCCCATATCATGTCCACATTCGAGCTATATTTTTTTTTCTTAAAGTGTGGGTCACATATAAGTATTATGTGGAAAAACTACGACCCATATTCGGCTGAGGCGCCGGAGCCACATATGGCCCATACATTGCCCATACATTGCCCATACATTGCCTCAAATTTTTTTTGCGCGGGACCCCTGTCGAATAAAAAACAATCTTATAGGTTTTTAGAAATATAGCCGTTTATTTAAGGTTTAATTCTACTGAAAATTGCGATTTTTGTGTAGCCAAAAATTATTTAGGTGGGTATTCAGATCAGAAATGGTATCCGTCAACCGGATAAACATATTTATCTTGCATGAGTTTTAAATTATCGTATGAATAATTTAGAAAAACAAAAATAGTCAATGTAGGTATAGAAAATATGCAACAGTCAGCACTAAGGGCGTTAAGTAAATACATATATTTTAAAATAAAAATTAAATATGAGTAAGATTTTTCTAAGAATTAAAATGATCAAATATGAATAACGATTCAATAATTTGGTAAATTTCATAATAATTTGACATGAAAATTGAAAATTAAAGATTTTAAAGATAATTCTTATACTGTTTATACTAAGGATGCACTATACATCATATGTAATCTAAAATTATCTACAATTTAAAAAATTTTGATGCTTATATCTCATATGTACAAATCTGTAATTTGTCGACCTTTTAATTTTTAGAATGATTATTTTCAGATAACTGGAGTAAAATGCATTTGTTTGATCCCAAATTTTTGTTAAATTTTTTTTTCATATTTTTTTGCGGACGATACGAATTGCATAATAAAGCATATCTATCATATGCTGACAGAGACGCAAACTCACGGATTCGAAGTTTCTAGTTCAGTGCCCTAACCGCGGAGCCAACATCGCAATGCTATGTCGTAAGCATCGCGAGCTAGTTGTTCTTTGCTGAGTTGTCATGTCGCTCACCTTGTGCACGTTCTTGAACGTCGACGAAGACGTCGCTCGTATAACATTTTTTTTCAAATCGTAATTTCTCAAGAATCGTTTTATGTATATTTTTCTTGATTTGTTCATTAGTGTTAAAATACTTGAAATTTTGGGTATTTTCTACATATTTTTATCTGCCATTTTTGAACTTCTTATCCTTTTCTCAACAGATGTTATATTTTTTTAATCGAACTTTGCCCTTGAAAAAGACATTATTTTCTTGTAAGGATGTACAATATAATTATAGTTTAAAACATTTAAGTATAGTTAAAATTATAATTTTTCAAAAATTTTGGATGTTTTGACTTTGCTACTTAGTAAGACAGATTTATAAACTACACATATATGTAAATTGTCGTCTAGAAGAAAGTATTTCGGAGAAAAAATGATAGCACAATTGGAAAGAGAGCAGGAAAAAGTTTATGGATGTATATCTATTGTTTTTTCCGAGAGACTCGGCGTATACTTGTACGCGAGTTGAACCAAGCGCATTTTACGCAAAAAGCTTCTTTCAGACACTCCCACATGTGAAAATTCGTAAAAAATTTTTATTTTGAAAAAGCAGAAAATAGATTAAATTATTTATTATAAAAAGAATACACATGAATCAAATTATTATTATAAAAAGAAATACATTAAATCATATAAAAACGAAGGGTATAATCCTATACATTTTATAACATTCTACAATTTTGATAATGTTTCAGATTATTTAAATTTTTTTTGCGTACATTTCGTATGTCTATATCAATAATTAATTTAGCGTAATGATATAAGTTTGTCGAAGCTAAAGGTCGGTGAATTGGCAGCGGGGTTCTTCATTTAAAATACAACATATCGTAATAGTGAAAAACATGCAATAGGTATTTTCATAAAAATAAAATAACGTAAAAACTACTACGTGCTTCAATAATAATTTATATTTTTATAATATTTGGCACTGTACAGCTAACGATTTCATAGATTGAGGTATTGAATAATGACGAAAGGGTATTATCAGGAGTGTTTAAAATATCATTCGGAACGATAAAGGTATCTTATACACAAAGAAGGGAGTATAAGAGAATAAGGTCAGGCAAATCAAAAAGTACGTTTAATATGATGATGTATTGTTGCAAATATTTTTAATGTTTTGCAATATTTATTAATACTATTTTAGAAATTTTTACTTCGATAAACAATTAATTATTGAATTGAGCAATGGCGGAATAATATTAGAGTACAATATTCTTCACTAGAAAAAAAACACCTTTCAATGCATTAATAAATCCAGCTCTTAAACTTTCAATCACTATCGGTAGAGACTTCCGTAAACTAAATCAAACGCACTCTAATCAAGTATATCTTTTATTCAAAAGTA
>JAPYZO010002793.1:0-14343 GCA_030522905.1 Torymus flavipes | reverse complement strand
TATATATAGGACTTGAATTGAAGTAGTAGGATGAATAAATTTTTATACTTAAAAGATATAAGAGAAAAATTGCGTTATGTTAATACAGAACTAGCGATTCTGTACATAGAAAATATTTTAAGTATGCAAATATCAAATCCACAATACTTTTAACCATTGCGTAAGGATTTCTTCAAAGTAATTTATTGCTGCTGATTGTTTACCGTGTGCAGGATACCAAATAGACCGATTTTGACGTCTTCAATAGAAACTCTTTAATTGGCATGAGTATAGAATGCACGGGGCAGCGCGGGGATTCACCTATAAAACTATTTTAAAGTACGATTTTCTAATATGCAGGCACTTTTGTGGGTACTCTTGTTTATTCATGCCTTACGCCATACATTGCACAGTTATATCAATTATTATAGGCTTTGTTTTTAGTTTCCATTGAAGATCTTTATGTCAGTCTAGTTCAGATGCCTCAAAACCGCAACAAATTACTTTGAAAACCGTTACATGATAGTTGGACTGTGAATTTTGGATTTTCCCGCATCTGCATACAAATTGGACATAAATAATCTGTATCATCATTGTAAGTTTTTATTAATATTATATAACAAATTTTTTATATTTAACGATATTGTATTGCTATTTTGTACTCTTAATAAATCAGATTTGCCCTGAAGAGGACAACATACCTCCATCACTGTAATATATCCTCACTTTTATCTAATAATTTAATAATTTATTTCACCGATTGATAGGTGATTTTACCCAGTTAATGGTTTTATTGAATTTTATAGGAAGTTTAAATACTAGTAGTATAAAGTTTTTTTGATATAGGGTGACTCGGCTGGTAGATTAACCACTAAGTGAATAAATAGGTCACGTGATATTTTTAATCGCTTGAAAAAAATCTCATAACAAATGGTAAATGCCAACAGCAGGTAAATTTAACAATTTTTCAAAATGTAACTTATGCAGTACTTATGCTCTATTATTATAGGTATAATAAAAATTGTACTATGACAATCAATGCAAAAGTTGTTAAAAAGTCGATTAAATATCAAACTCTGTCGAGACTCGAGCTACATTCCTTTTATTTTTTAAATACGGAGATAAATGTTTGTTAACGAGATCCGATGACAATTAAGAAAAGTGTGAAAAGCACATAATTGCTTTCTTCATCCCTCTACCATCCTGCAAAGTTTCAAACCGATAGGTATTCCTAAACATAAATTTATACAAAATTTATAAAAACAGAAACTTTGTTTAAATGCTAAATTCACAATATGGTGGAGTGAATTATTACGAAGGGCAATGAAGTTTTGGCTTTGCATATAAGAAATATTATTTTATATTATTTTATATTTTTCAGATATCTACCATAAATGCTTTGAGCTCTAATAGAGACTAATTCGTCTATCTTGTAATTCTGCTGAACGAATAGTAACACTTTTCTTTACTTTTTTTGTTTTCATGTTCATATGGCTGAAAATAAACATTTACATATCTACGTGTGTTATTGACATTTTTATCTTTTATTTTTTTATTTTCTGCAGTTTATCGAATTATTGAAAATTCATTAGCATGCACTCAATATAAAACTAATAGAGCATTTTGTTCGGTACTTAATCTTTCGTTTCATTAACTATATTGATAATTTAAAAATAGGTATACACACACAACCTCACACAGCATGCGCCTGCGCACACATACACATGGACTATTGTACATACAATCCCAAATTTTCCAATTCACCATAGAACTTTTCTTAAAAGTTTGGCAAAGTACCGCAAGTTTTGCGGTATTTTTCACCAATTAAGTTTTTAAGTGATAAAGTTTAAGAAATGCTGTCCAAAATATTGGCCAAACTTTGTAAAAGTTAAGAATAATTGTTTAATTGAAGGGAGTACTATCGGTACGCCGTGAGTTAAGTGCATGTTTTGGTCTCTCCGGACTTCCTAATCTCTTTGCAATGTTGCCAAATAGGGTGTGCAATGGTCGATGAGCGCGAATAAATTTTTCATTTGCTTATTAACTCTAAAAATTGGTAAATCAACATTTGGATGTGCGCATTAGATTCGTGGGATATTAAATTATACATTTCTCAAGGTTTCATTAAAATCTGAAATTGTATTAACCAATTTCTTGATTAAAACTGCCGAAAACGTGATTTCCCATAAGACTTTGTCTTAATGGCGTAAACAGAAAAGTATTAATAACTTTTTCTGGGTTGGTTTAGCTTCTCAAAAATTTATATGAGTCAGTTTGAGGTCAAAACAAACTAGTATACCAAATATCGTAATTTTCTGAACACTAATTCCAAACCGATAGTAATAAATTTTGAGTGTTCCCCCACCCACCCATATTTTTCCAGACTAGTATACGTTTTCACAAACAAAACTTTTTCCAAACTTCTTCCAAACATAATTTTTTTTTCGTGGAAACCTTCGTATATTAATTTTATTCCGAAAGTATACAAAGCAGGCAATTACTTATGATTTTTAGTTGATCTCCAAGTAATTATTTCGTAATTAAGGGTTAAAATAATAAATATTTTATAATTTCAGGATAACGAAATTTGTAAAACAATATTTTATTTTTAACATAAATAATTCATATAAACAATTAATATATGAAGTTTAGAAATCCTGTTGTTTGTTTTCAAATTCAATGATTTTTTGGTGTTCGAATAAAATTAAAATAAAATGCGCTGTTCTTCATAAACTTCTGTAAATATGAAATATACAAGTAGCATATCTATAAAATATAGTAGACAAAATCCATGGCCTCATTGAGATAGTAAAGAATACTTGTAATATAAATAAAATTGACAAGTTTCTTGACAGTACACTTGTTAAAATATTGGCGAAAAATATCTATGCCTGACTCGATTTCAATTACACTACTTTTATGTACTAAGTATATCGACAAACTTTATTTAATTGGTTTTAATAAATTCAACGTTTTAGATAATAGAATTGATATTAGGAACGTTCAAAATTCAAGAAGGCCCATAAACTGTTTGAAAATTTTTGTTGTATAACTGTTAATAAAATCTATGTTTATATTCCATATGCTTATTCGGATCGATTAAAATTACAAACATATAATACGTGATACGTCAACACCACTACTAGCAATTTAAAATTATCGTTAACTACATAAAATTAATTTGTCCATAATGCGACTCATGAAAACACGTTTCCGATGTTCCTCGTCAAAGGTAGAAACAAAAGTAAATGCCGACACAAAGAAGCATTAAAATGACAGTCTAGTCTACAGGCCGAACTAACGCGCGGCCTTCAATCTCTGCTGCCATACCAATCGCGCGCAAATCGTCGCTCGGTCTCTCGCGCTCATACTTTCCCGACCAGGAGAGAGAAAGAGAGACAATGAGCGCGTGCTCGAGCACAAATCGACGGTAGCCTGATTTAAAGTAGGTTCGCGCCTTTTTGCCAACTCCGCGCGCTCGAGCGACGGATTTTCAGGGCGCGGCAAAAAGCGCGAGCGAACCACTATGAGGGATCCGGGGGCTAAGAGGGAAAGTAAAGAGTCGCAGTGAAAATGATCCGAAGGAAATTGGGCCGCAGAGCCGCATTTTTTCCCCGCCTTGACGACGGATTTTAATGACAACCGTTTTCACTGTCGACACGTGCCCCAAGTCCGGAATTCCTCGAGGTTAACTTATCAGGACGGTGGATAGACGCGTACAAAAAACCTTTTTCTTCAGAGTAGTAGTCGTATGACCACAGCAGAGGTTTCGTTGGTGTATGAGTTTTAATTTTGTTGGTTTTCGTAATTGTTCGATGAACCTTATATTACATATATTCACCATCGTGATCAGCGCGAAAAATCGAGTCTAGATAACATGGTCCCGAAAAATTTTCGGCAATTTTTTTGCATCCGTTTTGGGCACCGGAAAATCTACTGTGTTGCGCTAGCTCTGGCCTCTCCAGCTGGAGCGCTGCATCGCGACTGCCTCAGTAAAGAGGGTAGGGGGGGGGGGGCGTTGTTGCTACGAAGGTTGTTGACGATAGCGGGACGAGGTAAGGCGGGTGTGGCGCGCGACTATTGCCAAACGATTGACGATCGGCTGGCGAGAAAAACATTCGATTGATCGACGAAATTTTCCTGAAGTTGTGTAAAGTTCCCCGAAAGTTCCTTTAAAGACTGTCTTAAAGTCTGGCTTTAAGTCTAACTAAAAGTTTGGCTTAAAATCTAGCTCAAAATCCAAAAGTTTGGATAAAAGTCTAGCTAAAAGTTTGGATAAAAGTCTCACTAAAAGTTTGGATAAAATTCTGACTAAAAGTCTGGCTTTAAGTCTGGCTTTGTAGTTCACAAAATTTTTTGTCAGTTTTTAAGCCAGACTACCAGCGAGACTTTAAGATAGATTTTAGCTCAGACTTTTTGCCAGACTTTCAGCCAAACTTTTAGCTAGATTTTCAGCCAGACTTTCCACCAGACTTCAAGACAGCTACCTTACCTTATCCCTCTATCTTCAGCAATCTCCGTAGCAACGACGTCACCCCCTCTTTGCTGCGGCGGCCGCGGCGTGATGCTCCCGCCGGAAGGGCTAGGGCTGACGCATTTTTTCTGGAAATTTTCGAGACCAAGTGATCTATTAGTCTCAATTTTTCGAGCTGATCACGATGTTGTATATATGTTGCATTGTTTCAGAATCACCCTATATAGCGAGACGACTTTTTTATAAGCAATTTAGTTCAAGCCCATCTGTTACAAAAACGACTTTTAAATTACTGTTACTTCATAAGAACTGCATTAAATTTGGGTGATAAAGAAGGACGTTGTTATTTGTAATTGTTATAATAAATACCTTTAAATTTTAAGAAGATTGATTTCAACATATAAGATAAATATATAAAGTTTAGAGCGAGGTACAGAGAAAAAAATTGTGGAGAAATTTTTTAAACTATTCTAAAGAAGTCAATGTTACAGAATCCTCTTAAAATTAAGTATTCACTATATGGAACGTAATGGCACGTGTTTTTTATATTCCATAATGCTGTAATGAATTTGAGTGCTCTCCAAATTCAATATCTATTTTCCATTGATGGTCGGTAAACCACACGAGCAAAACAACAATATCGTTTTATAGTATCGTAAAAATAGAAAAGTGTAACGAATTTATCAAGAAAGCATTACTACGAATTGTTTTCCCATCCCTCGGATTTTTTATACCTTCGCATGCAGCATACTTTTTTTTTACTCCAATCCAAACTACAATTTTAATCTTCGAAACCGTTCGTCGAGTAAACCATCCTAACGCCTCAAATTATTTCGCATTATACTACACTGTACAAACTACGGCGTAAATTCAAGAACAATGCATAAATAAGCGCATCAGCCGTAATACGCGCCGTGCGCAGCTTCAGCTTGGTAAAGAAGCGCGTGCTCGCAAATAACTCGCTCTTGCACCCGCGCGCGGCACTACGCGTTACGGTAATAAAAAATGGGTTAGGAATGCCCAATAAAAGCTGCCGCTCGCCGAGGTAGCTTTTTACTGCCGTATTTCGGGATACGTCCGAACGACTTTCCGCACCCATAAAGGTGTTTTAAACGCGAGAAGTGGACGTTTATCGCTCGAATCAGAGGACTAATTTTGTGAAATTCGTGCGTATCTAAGTGACTGGACTGAATCATCTACGTATAGATGTTGCACGAGAATTTGCGAGCTGTTAAAAGAGAAAATAGAAACGGTTGATTAAGCGTTCCACGGAACAAAAGGAATATTTCATGCGCGGTGCAGAGTGACGACCCGCAACCGGTTTAAATTTCAATTCACTCCGAGCGTGTGTATATATAGAACTAAGATAGGAGTAATAATAGCTGCATTCAATAGAGTTATAAAAATGTTTGACATAGAAAGTAGAAATTTAGCGAATGGGTTCATTAAAAAGAAAGTAAATAAAATTTATGATAAAAATAGAAAAGGAAATTAGTCAATCATTTTTTGGTACACAATTTTTTTTAGAAATGATTTAGGTTGGTTAGTATCTTATGCTGCAATTTGATCTTTTTTTTTTCTTATAAATAGTTATAATGAGTATAGCTACTATGAAATTCAGATCATTACCATAAACACTGTTTACCTCTGTAATGACTGTTAATTAAGCCACTACAGAGAACCAGTAGAACACTTTTCCTAATTAACTTTTGTGAACAAGTTATAGCTGCTATGTTATATAAATAATAAATAAAGATTATTTCTGGTTGAAAAATGTTATCAATAAATATCTTAGCTTAATCGAATTTTCAAAAAAATACAAATAGTTTAATTATAATTAACTGCTTATTCAAAATACTAATTTAAGAGAAGGACTTTTGCAGACACATATACCTTTAGAATTAACAATTTCAGCAATTAACAATTTAAGAAATTAATTTCGATAAACTTTCTAGTCTATACTTTGTGAACATACTATGTTTTTCAAAAATTTCTATATTCAATAAATATACTATTTTGATTCTTTTATTTAACCCAGAAATCTGCAATAACAATCAATTTAAGCTGTTTCAATAAAAATAGTGGCCAACCAAATCCTTCAGCATTACGATCAACCACCAAACCCCAACGTCCATGTGTACTCAGCAAATTTCACCGCTCACTCCGCTACTAATTCATCAATACAGCTATAGCACTCGACGATTCTCCGTATCGCGCGCCTCAACTCTCCCTTTCTCTCCCCACGAGTACGAAAATCCATTCCAGATCTCGGTCGCGCAGTTTTTCGCAATTTTCGGTGAGCCTCCCATCACAGCGACCCAACCACAGGAAACGGCTAATTCTCGCATCGCTCGAAGTATAACACTCGGAAGCCCATTCCGCATTAATGAATTCAAAATCGTTTTGCCGCGTTTTTTCCTCGCACCACAAGCACGGCGAATAAGCGGTCGGAGAAAAAAAACGAAGTGTAACGCGCCCAACCCATACGGCCAAGCCCCCTGTATCCAAAACAAACGCGCTTCCAAAATAAAGTCGCTCGTAAAGGGTAAAAAAGCGCCGGCGCTGCATTCCATCGCGCGCGCAAAGGAGATCAACGCCGCTCGCTCAGCTCCGGCACAGTCATTTCGTAGACAATCGCTGCTGCAGGCTGCACCGCCTCGCCCGAGTTTTTGTAAATTTGACTGAGATTCGAATTCTCCGCTCTATTTGACGCCACACTCATCGCCGCCGCTGCTTCTCTATCCCTTCTCTCTAGCATCCTTCTATCTCACTCAGGCGCGCGTGCAATTGCAGTGGCAGCGCAGCACCGGCACGTGTGTATGCGCGAGCAGCGGCGGCGGCGGCGGTGGCGACAGGGAAAAAGGATTGCGCGCCTTGCGCTCTATATATATCGCGAGTTCGCCACACCGGGCTCCAGTGTCTTTTCGTCCTTTTCGCGGCTCACACTCCCCCGTTTTCGACGCGTTTTTTGTTTGAGTCCGAGGCGAGTACGACTGAGAGATATGACCGCGAAGGGACTGCCGGTGTTGCTGATAGCGCTGCCGATACTGCTGGTGGGATGCGTCCAGGGCGAAATCAATCAGAGGACGAGCGCGCAGTCGCTCGAACCGGACACGGAGGCGGCGACCGCGACGCAGACAACGTACTCCACGTCGATGGAGAACTGGAGGAAGGACTGCAGCAGGTCGTACAGCTCCGCGTGCCTCAAGCTCGACGTTGTGTCCTTCGTTGATCGGCTTTCGGAGCAAGATGATCTCGGTATGGAATTATTTATGTTTATTAATTGTCTGGAGGAATGATTAGGAAACTGCACTTTTGTGTGAGGAAGGATTTTTAAATTATAACAGCAATGTATTGTGTAAAATAGAGAAGTAAATGCTGAAAATTTTTGTAAACAAATCATCTTTCTATTAAAAAATATTTTTATTTTTAGAAATTTAAATGGAAAATTTATTTGCAATTAATATATCGATTTAAAAACTCGATGTATGTATCAAACAATTAAACATTATTGTCTATAAAAATCATCATTTTCAATGTTTTTAAATAACTCATACGATCTTTATTTAGTATAATCGAACTACTTTGAAAAGATAAATATTTTAGTTAAATATTTAATCAAGTATAGCTTATAAAATAATTTAAAATAATTCATTTTCCCATATAAGTAGAAGCTAAGTAAATTTCTCATAAAATATATAAAATTAAAATAAATTATCATTATGGCTATTAGTGCTGAAAATTCAGTGTCATACCTACAAGAAAATCAATCACTTATACTAGATAATATTTTTGTGTCGATTATAACTGCACCAACTACACCACAAGCCACCTACACACAAGTCACTTGAATCGCTACCTCAAGTAACACCCCATCTAATCACCATTACCAAAATTCTTAATGCTTATCTCTACTGTACTTGCCTCTTTTCTAATAGGAATTCTGCCGGGCGTCTCGGTCGTGCGACAGAACAGAACCGGTGCCGGCGCGTCCGCAACCTCGGACGTCGTGGCTAACCTGGCCCGCGACTTTCCGCACGACGTGGATAGGCGCATGGACGCTTACCTCATGCACAAGATCGGCTCTTACCTCAACAGCCACGCTATCTCCATCAGGCTCTTCGACCCACGTACCTTCGAGGCGGCGCGCAGCTTCAACGAGGCCGCGCTCGAGCAGCTCGGCTTCGGCGGGGAAAAGCAGCGCTACGGCAGCAGCGTACCCAGCAGTGGTAACCCCGCTGAGACTGGTACGTGGAGGATTTTTAGTACGATATAGGTTTTAGAAAGAATGAGGTAAAGACTCATAGATGATGAGAGAATGTTTACTTGGCTTTGAGTTGATACGTTTAATTATAACTTTATAAGTAACAAGCTAATGAAATTAGATTATGATATGGGACTAGATTCTTAAAACGGGAAAGCATATTTTGTTTTTAATTTCTACGTGATATTATCACATTCTGGGCCAAACTTCAATCGACTATAAAATGATTTGGAACGCAATGATGGGTCTAAATTTGAATTTTGAGGTTGAAAAATTAGAAAATGGAACACTTTAATTCATATATGCAAATTAAATTAAGATAGAACATGTCAAATAGAAATTATTTATAGGCGTACAATTATCATAAATTGCTAAACTTCGACAATATTAAAAATTCTAAATAATTTAGATTATTTCATATTGCAAACCTTTTCATTAAAAATTTTATGTTGATGACGAGAATCACATTTTTTATTGAAGATAGAACTAAAATTGAATTTTAGTTACACGCATCTGATTTTCCGATTGGATCTGATTCGACTAAATAGGATGAATAAATCTACCTCAACCGAGCATTCGCTCCGGAATCTGCGAAGCGGTGTTAATTATCTTGTTTGCGGTGATCGGTAGTTATCGAGGTGGAGACTATCGCTTCACACTTCAGGTGGCAGATTGGCTCGGGTATTCTGAGGATGACGTTGAGCTTTTCCTCGATTTGATGAATGATTAATCACGGTCTATTTGTCAATAAAAATGATCGATAATACTTTCAATAGGTTCGAATAAATTAGATCTTTGAATTTCTCTCTAAAGCTAATGACCGTTACTATAAGTCAGTGGGAGAAAAAGTTAAAATTAACTTATTAGTAATTTTTATAGAAACAAGAAAAAATTTAATTTGCGATATTATATTACGTTGACATATCCTTATATATTTATACAGTTTTGTATTCTTTACCCAAACTACTTGGATATTAAACTGTTCATCATAGCTGTGCAGTAATTCAATTTTGTTTAATGTCAAGTAATTAGCGTTGCTACTAGGATGATTATCAAAACTGTTAAAATTCAGGGTAAAATTTGAATAACATAGTGTTTCTATAACTGTTCAATGTCATCGAAATTCAAACTAGTTCTAGAGGTCACTTTGTTTTGCCAAACAATGCCAAATTGGGTCGAACGCGGTACGGTAACAGTGGATAAGTGCAAAAACTGGCTTGGTTTTAAGAGAGATTCCTCTTTTTAAGGGGGTAACTGTAGTCGGTGTAAAAAAAGTCACGCTTAGGGAAAGTAAACGACGAGTGCTCACGGCTGTAGGTAAATTACGTTCTAAAAGCGAACTTGCGCTAAAGTAGTGCAGCCAGCTGAACTACAGGTGACGGCAATCTTGATAACTTACATTCCGTTAGCCTCCCTTTGGAGAGAATGCCTGAGTCAGTCTTAAATTTTTTGCGCTGCAACAATGCGTATACATTTTTTTAACAATGTGCCAGTCTATTGAAATAATATTAATTATTATAAGTTTTAGAAGATGTCATCTTTAAGAGGCTTGATTTAGATTTGTGGTTTCAATGCTAACGTTACTATCAGCGCTTTAAGTCTTTTCTGTTTTAGTTAAATATATTATATATTACTCATTAATATATTGCTGCTAAATAATAGAATGTTTTCTTACATAACGATATATTTTTTATGAAACTATGTAGCTTCATAGATCAAATATTAAGTTGTTAAGTATACTCCAGACTCGTTCATGTTCTCTTAATTGTATCTATCAACACAAAAAAAAAAACAATTCATGGAAACCAACCATAATCTTCCTGAAAAGAAAAATTATTAGCATATGCTTTCATCTGTTCCAGGCCGTAGGAAGGACAAAGGTGGCATGAACAGCCTGATGGCCGGTCTGATGATGATGAAGGGTACCCTCGGCGCCCTCGGCTTCGGCGCCCTGGCGATGCTCGCGGGCAAGGCCCTGATGACGGGCCTTATGGCCCTCATGCTCTCGGCCATCGTCGGACTCAAGTCGCTGGCGGGCGGAGGCGAGAAGAAGACGACCTACGAGATCGTCAGCAAACCCGTCTACACGAGCTCGCACACCCACAGCTCGGAGGAGCACCACGGCGGTTACGGTGGTGGTGGCTACGGTCGCTCACTCGACCTTGGTAGCAGTGACGCCACTGCCGAGCAACAGCAGCAGGAGGCAGCCATGAGGAGGGCCTACGGCAACGTGCGCGACAGGCGAGCCGTTCACCAGGCGCTCTAGAGGATTTGCAATCTCTCGCCTTGCCATTTTCTTCGCCCCCTTTATCCTGTTTCCATTGCTCCCAATACGAGCTCGCTTCCTGTCTTTCATTTATCTCGTGCCTTTGTCTGTCTCGTAATAGCGCCGGGAGTCGTCTGGACGACTTTGATCCATTAGGTCGAACGAGAGCGTGTAAATAGACGGCCCCTGGTGTTCTTTGTTTCGTGCTTCTATTTGTTTCTCTTTTTTTCGACGCTTTTTTGTCTGCCTGTCTCTCTTAGAGTTTCTTTTAGGAAAATGTAAAAATCGTGTAGCTTGATGGTGACTTTTTTCAGGATGATGTTTGTGTTTGGCTTGGCTTGTAAAATTTTAATTGATTATGTTTATGTCGATATTTTGTTGTTGTACCAAGTATTAGTAGATGTATTAGAATGATAAGCTTGTATATGAGCAAGAAGGTATAAAAGTGTTACTAGGAATAATCATTTTAAATTTTACAAGTTAAACTAAAATTAAAATTTCTAATGCTAACAGATTTTTTTTATACATAAACAAAATATGAATTTTACAACTATGGTTTGCAAATATTATAGCAAAGTAAAATAAGGAATAGTTTTAACGTATAAGTGTGGATATATAATATTTATGACAGGATATTTATATTGTGTAAACTACTGAAGTTCTTACTTATACATCTTATTAATTCACTAAACCTACATAGCTTACATTTGTAAATATTCAAAAATCAAAGTATATATCTAAAGAATATTTAGGTAAGGTCGTTTACTTTCGCGAAAAACATACCAGAACGTCGATTCTCCGACGTCAAAGAAAGGTGTCAGTTTTTATCTTTATCATTTCTTACCTTTCTCTACAACCTGCTGATCTATTTCAACACTCTTTCCTCTGTGTTTTTGTTGATCAATATACTATTTGGTCTAAAGTATTTCTTGCGTGTATTAAAAAGGATGAAAGTTTTCTTTATCTTAAAATTGAAGCATGTCAATAGGTTTATTGTCTGATCAGTGATTGCATTTTTAGCTCTAATTTTAAGATCGTTGATCCCATTATATATTTTTTTTCTGAATCAAACCATGAAAAGTTTTTATTCTTTATTTACATTTGAGTTTACGCGGGATCTATTGTTTTAGTCATCATATATTTATATATTTAAGAAATTCAACCAAAGATTTAGTGCTACTTGTTAACTTATTTAAATTGTAAATCGTAGAAGAATTAAAAAAAAAGTTGATTATTTCTCAGAAAAATGGAATAAAATTGCACCATAAATTCAAATCAAATAGTCAGGAAATTTATGAAATTCAAAAATAAAATTGTTATTTAAATTTATTCAAGTTACAGAATGATCTTTTTATAACTGTAACAACTAAATTTTTTATCGCACTTGAAATATTTTCCACTTCAGTTATTTCAACGTTCTTTAAAGTAGTGAAAGTTAGCACAAAAGGTTACGTTTCATTGAGATAAAATGAAGTAAAGATGTCTTTATTAACTTTCTATGAATTCGAAAAATACGTACACTACAAAGGCGTGGATCTAACTAGATATTTCTTATCTTATCTTTATTATTTTATCATTCCCTCTTTCTTTACGCCTCTCCCATAACTACTATTATATTAATCAATACTTATTATTTTTTACTCAATAATTAATCTATGTTTAGATGTTATGGTGAATTTTATGAAACAATGCGAAAAGCGCATTGAGCTACACGGTTTTTGCGATTTCCAAAAAACTATTTTTCGAAAATCTCTATCTCTTACATTTATCTTTCTAACTACTCGTGCCCTTCTCTTCGTAAAAAAGAGTATTCTTCGTTTTAAGGACACGCGAAAGCGGCTCCCATCTTAATTACGACTTCTAAGTTTTTCCAGAGCCCAATTCTTTCCACCGCGGAGGACAAAAAAAACCACTGTTACGTGTAATTAAAACTGCTCGCTCTGCGTAAAGTGCGATTGCCATTCTCCTTTCGTTGTCTCTATTTCTTTATATCCCTTCCCCTACCTTTCTTTTCACTTTTGGTAAACATGCATGTCAATTGTCTTTTTCATCTCGAACAATGCCTTTCAACTCAACTATTCTTTCTCGGTCTCTTGTTTCTTCTTCCCACCTTCCACCTCCTTCTCTCATCGTTGTCGAATGCTGCAAAGTGGCGAGTTGTGACCGTTATAGGTGTGCCACGCGGCGCTGGGTATTTATTGCGAATTATGCCGCGCAGCGGCGATGCGGTTCGCCGCGATGTAACATAATTCTGAAGTCTATTTATGTTTGTTTTTTATATATATATACATACATATTCATATATTTATTTATGCGTATAATACGATTGTAAAAATGTGAAGTGCATAATAAAAAAAAGTGAATTTTGATTTTGTCGTTGCTTCTTCTACATTTCCCGTATAACTTTTCCCATGGTCGCGTTCATGGAACACAATTCATGCCTACAATAGAGGTTCCCAAGATTTTTATAAGTTTGTTATGTTAAAATAAATAAAGTTTGTTTGAAATTTGAATGAAAATATAATCATGATTATCTTTACATTCTTTGTTATACCATTTGAGAATATTTAATCAACAGCTCCAAAACAATGCTCTAGAATGTTATAACAATATTATATATTAAAATATGGGCAAAGCTGTACTTACATAGAATAACGTTTAAAAAAGTATCTTTCTAAATATATTTCAAAAATTGTTGCTTTGAAACGTTCATCACTCTTTAGTATAGGATATAACTTTTACATCTTTAGTTACAGGCGAGGAACAATTTCATTCGTGAAGTAGGGAAAATGTAGTCTAATTAGCAAACATATTTTGTAAAAAAATATTATAACAATATATGTCAACGGTTCTATATACTTTTAATGAAGACTACTCGTATGAGTTCATATACATAGTACTCAAAATATTGTTTTTGTCGCAGTATGAGTTCATATACATAGTACTCAAAATATTGTTTTTGTCGCACATGATATGAAAAATGAAATATTACAGATCGCCAACTACTCCCGTTCTTGTTTACCAATCGCAAAGAAGAACTAAAGTATTTTTAATAGAAATAGTTGAGTTTTTTTTATTATTTTATTTATTTATTACCAGAGTAAAGTACAATAAATTACAATAGTATTCAATATACATAGTTTACATTACAAAAGTAATCCAGCAGGGGGAAATATTTTCTTGTTCGCTGATCCAGCAATACTTAAACTACTTAAAAACTAGTGTTATTTGGTTATTCAATACATTTTACGTAGAAATGGAAAGACGCTTCTGCTTAAATATTCTTAGGAATATTTAGCAGAGCCCATTCCCATTTTATGGTATTGGTTTAAAATTGATCAAAATTTAACAATTTATTTT
>JAPYZO010002792.1:0-29105 GCA_030522905.1 Torymus flavipes | reverse complement strand
GCGAGGATTATTTCACTTTCGCGAAAGTAATTAAAATTTCAAAGTTAATGCACCTATATTATACTAGCACTGTAATAAT
Organism: Torymus flavipes; assembly: GCA_030522905.1. Classification (NCBI taxonomy): domain Eukaryota; kingdom Metazoa; phylum Arthropoda; class Insecta; order Hymenoptera; family Torymidae; genus Torymus; species Torymus flavipes. Next base: position 29,026 of record JAPYZO010002792.1, on the reverse strand, counting down.
ACAGGTTTTATACAACCGTCGACGACTTTGCTTGTGGTAAAAAACGAGCGCAATTAAAAAATCCTCTTTACCACGACGAAAAGTTTTATTAAACGCGCGCGCATGTCTCTGTGTCGCGACGACGACGACGACGAATGTTTTTTAATAAAACGCGAGTGTGTATCGACGTCTCTGTCACTCGTGCGCGCGTTCGCGCTTTTGAAATGCCACCCTTCGTTCGATTCTCTTCTCTCTCGTGTGAAACGCGATACTCCCGCGCACACAAAGAGAGAAAGAGAAGCTTTTTCGTTCTAACTAATGTTTCGAATTACTCGCACAAAAATTCGCAGTTGCGCTGATGGTGTTATTTCTTTTTTTTTTTACAAAAAATGTTCTCTCTCGAGTTTCTTTCGCGACGTGTGTTATTATGAGTCGAATTAACAAAAGAAAAAACAACGTGGGTGTTTGCCTCTGTAGAAGAATTCTGTTGGTTCGATGTTTGGAATGAGCGATGTTTGTGCATCGAAAAATTACGTTTGTACTAAAGCTAACGTCTAGAGTCGGATAATTAAATTAAGTATGATAGTATTGCAACTTGTTTTCATTCTTAAGTACGATTACGCCTATATATAATTAAAAAGAGATATTGCTTTTAAATGTGTATTGGAGGTATAACATATACGTTTCATTATATGCATTTTACGCAGTTGTCAACGTTGTTTCAAACATAAAAACTGTCATCATACTGCGAATAAACAGTAGAATTTATAGTAAAATCTATATATAAAATATAAAAGTAAAGGATTTATATCGTAATGAACATCTATTATAGACCTCCTACGGATGGCACCGCAACGAAACTTTGATATAGTTTGACGAAAACACTATCTATACGGATTACACATGTATATTATATACGTAAATTATTGGATTGCACTGGATAATGATAATAATAATAATGAGAAGAAAACAATCGCTATTGCACTTCAAGGACTGAGAGAGGTAAATACGTTCCTGCCTCGAGAGAATTGTTTTTCCGAGTTTGCTTATTATAATACGTTTAAACTAGACAACTACTAATACAAAAACTCATGAACACGATACGAGAATCGATACGTCTTTAATAAATGCACTTTATAAATTCACTTCCACGTCGATTGTCTCTTTCTCTGTGCATCCCGTGTTATTCACTTTGACGATAACAACTTATAAAGCTCTAAGCTCATCCTTCAGCATTGATAAAGTCTCTAATATTCACGGCTTATTGGGCATACTCCTGAGTGAACTCTTGGGTGGCGAGTGTCTCACCAGCAGGAACGCCAGTACAACAGCGACCAACGTGACCCCTAGACAACCCAGCAGCCAAGAATCCTGCACAATCCCGACGATCCCATCGAGGGAGATCTCCCTCAGCGCCAGATCACCATCAGGAGTCTCGCAGGTACTCTGCGTGATGATATCCTGCCTCTGAATCTGTTTCGCCTTGCAGTTCTTCAGCCTAGCCATGGCCTCACTGTTGTGCAACGATGGTAGGAGTAATCCGAACGCCCATCTCAATGGACTAGACCAGCCGTACCAGGGATACAAGTTGTCCAGGTGTAGACTGAAGCCTGCCGCTATCGTGGTCTCCCCGACGAATAGGCCCGAAAGCATCAGCGCGAGGAAGGACCAGGAACTGGCGCACAACCTGGCGAATAACTCGCAGATAAAATGCTGGAGTAACAGGTAGACCAGACCTACGCTAAGGTATCGCCATAAACTGTCCAGGTTGTCGTCCGATGGCGTTAGGGTGTCGGTCAGAGAGGCGGAGGCTAGGTGCAGACCTGACATCGCGTACGCTGGTGCTAGGTAGGAGAGATAGACCACGCTCCAGGATGGCAAACTGCATATCAGCTGCGGCACAAAAGGTAAATAAATACAGATTAGAATTAACGAATTGATATGTAGAGGTTTAGAAGGGAATAGAAGATATTTGTTAAACTTACCTCCACGGCGATGTAGACGAACCGATTGTACAGCCCATCCGCGACATCCCTCTCGATACTCGGCCTCGACCTCACAATCTCCACCATACCCAGCAAGCTCAACGGCCAGAACAGTAGCCCCAGACTCGCGTAATGGAAACCAATTCTGTCCCTCAGATACAAGTTCGCGTCGTTCGCCACGTCCCAGAACACGCCTCCTAGTATTACACTCAACGACGCCGCAATCAGGATCTTCCTTAACAACGTGGCCAGACTCCAGGGCTGACTGTAGACCAGCTTCCGCAGGAACAGGGCGTAGGTCTGGCCAAAGAGGTTGGCGCCGGCATTCATTGATGGCAGGGGTCCAGGTGGACCGGGATCACTGGGTGGTGGAAGCCGAGCCCGGGCTAGATCCGCTAGGTGGTCGATGCGTTGGGAAGATTCCAGCATGGCTTCAGCGGATAGGTCGTCCAAGGTGACGAGGTCAACTGTGAATGATTTTGATGATTTTAGTTGAGGAATAGCGATTTGGTATATTTTGGTATTGATGGACTGATTGATTGGTTGACATGTGGGTAGATCAATAGATCTCTTAATTTGTGTCGACCTATTTTGAAATTCTTTCAAATTAATTGCACTCTATGGATTTCAAAGATATATTAACATCAAGGCATTTAGAACTTCAAAACTGAGTTTCTTTTTTTACGGTATTTAATTGCGCAAAGTTTATATCTTCGCCTTTTTCGTTCCAACTTTTTGATTCGAGACTATGTTTTTCATGTAGTTTAATTAGGAACGGGACTAAATAAAATTATTGATATCTCTTTAAATAAAATAAAATTATATCTCGTATGTAGAATTAAAAATTTATATAAATTTCCCAGTTTAGTTGGATAAATGTAATGATCCAGATATCGTTACGTTCACCTTATTCGAATCAATATTATAATAACAATCAGTCATTGAGGTACTAATGCTATTTTTAATAAGAACGTATAGCACATTTATAAAAAAAATTCAGATCATATATAATGCATAGTAATACATATGCATATGTTACTCACGGTAATAATCTGAGGGGTTCTTGAACGGCGGACAGGGAAACTCGGCTAACGCGAAATACGGCAGCATATCCCTTCTCGGCCCAGAGTACATCACTCTACCCCCAGAAGTCAGCGTCACCCTCGACAGCATTGTGAGAATCTCGTAGGTCGGCGGATGCAGTGTCAACAATACAACCCTCTGCGCTCTAACTGCCCACTGCCTCAGATACTCCACCAGGAAGAAGGCGTCGAATATATCCAATCCTCTAGTAGGCCTGTCGAGGGCGAGAATCTGCGTGCCTTCAATGAGGCGACAAGCTAGTGCCAGCCGCCGCGACTCCGAACACGTCAGACTGGACACCAGGCAGTGTTTCGTGGCGTCCAGACCGAGCTCCTGGAGGATCGCCTCCGACTCGAGGGAGGATACACCTGCAGCACCACGCAGAAGGCGGTAGAAGCTCAGGCATTGAAGCGCTGTGAGTTCTGGCATGAGGCCAGCTTCCGGGGTGTCCGCGGATAGGTAGGCAATCGTCGATCTGAAGAAAAAAGAAATCGATGTAGCTTTTTCATGGAACTGAAAAGGTGATTTTTTGTTGGCGGGAGGGAAATGAATTTTCGTGGAAAAAAAGAGTATATGGAATTTTTTAGAAAAATGTAAAGGGATATTGAAAAAAATAACAAAGTGCTTTTTGTATTTTGTAATTAAAATCTCGGTGTTTTTCTTTTTAAAAAACGATGAAAATTGACATGGTTTAGTATTATTATTAAACTATATAAATAAATAATAAATTTACAATATATCCATTATAGAAATACGATATAAAATCTAATTTTTATCATAAAATTAAAATACACTGCAAAGTAAATTACCGGTTCCACGCAGAATCACTAACACAATCATCCTTTATAAAGAGGCCTGCGCCAAAATTTGCGACAGTTTTAATAGCCCATTAAGGACTATGCGCTCGTAAACCCGACCACATCTTGATCGTATACAACGTAAACCCGGTCCGACGGGTACCAAAAAAATTCAAAACTTCATAACACTATCATCAATTAGTTCGCGCCAAAATTTATACTACGTACTTTAAATTTTCACCTAAATTTCTTATACAAATTTATCTCCACGTTGCGTGTACGCATACCTGAGGGTCTTGGTGTTAACTGATCGTCCGTTGAGAAGTATATCTCCTCGCCTAATCCGCCGCCTGCCCGACAGCGTCTCCATGATCAGGGTACCTTCCTTTTCGCTCGTCGACATCACGGCCAGGATGTCGCCCGCGCCGGCCTCTAGGCAGATGCCCCGGAGGTACGCGGCACCGTTCTGATAAAAAAAATCAATAGTTTGATTAGAACTTTTTTTTGTTAATAAATAAAATTGTTTAAAAAAATCGAGAGATCGATTTTATTTTGTATATTTGTTGAAGATTGTTTTAGTTGATTCTTTAAAGAGAATTTTTATGTCATTCTTTCGCAAGCGTGACGCTCTCATGATTGTTTTTAAATATAAGTTCTGGAGATAATATTCTGTATTGACGAAATCGTGAAATAATGTCAAGGCGTGCCTGCAGGCCGTTAAATATATCAACCAATGAAACGATACGGATAAGATTAATGCTGCGACTCATTAATAAAAGTACATTCTGCAATCGTATATAGAAATTAAGCTATTCGTGGAATGAACCACGTATTATTATGACGCTTATCGAAGTTTCTTCATCGATGTTCACATTAAATGTAATACTATGAATTTTTGTTTAACTTAAACGTATATACTAATTCTGTTCGGTCTAAAATATGAGCAATTCATATATATAAAAATCTTTGCTCGAATTTTCAACAAAACTCAACGTCACTATACCAACACAATTTCCTCAATACATCCAACCCCTACTCAATCCTACCTTCATCGGCCTTCCACTAGCCTCAACGCTTCTCAACTGCAAGTGCGGATGCTGCGGCGGTTGCATTTGCTGCTGCATCTGTTGCTGCATCTGCTGCTGCTGGAACTGCTGGTGCATCATTTGCTGGTGCACGAGGACATGGGCCGGATGCCTGTCGTATATAAGGCCCGGATCGATCGGTGCTATACTGTGCCGGCGGTTCGACATCTGATGACGTGAGGACATGCCGCCCAGGGTCGCCGTCGTCGCCGTCGCGTGCGACTGCAGAAGGTTCGCCTCGCTCGCGCTACGCGCTCGTGACTCCCGCGTTACGGGTTTGAGGTGGTGCAGGTGGCCGTGGTGGTGCTGCGGTGGCGGTTGGTGCATGCCGATGTGCGAGTGAGTGTCGCGGGCCTACAAAAGAAAAAGATCCTAATAATTTATATTTTTGAAGGATGGCTTTTTTATATATGCTGATCGTATAAGATTGTGGATGAAATTTATGAAATGGTTATATGGTTGAGTATTTTACCATTAGTAGTAGTATTTGATAGGATATTGATACATCTCGTATTATTTTTAGATTCAATGACTAATTTCCTCGCAGTCCATTTTCGAAAATCAACTATTTTCGATAGAGGTGTAGATATCGGTGCATATATCTATTATAGATAAGCATTTATTACTTAGAATTTGATCGATTTTCGATAATCAATTGTAGGAAGTTTATTGTGTTGAACACAAAAGCTATATATAGGAATTTTCAATTCGGATTATGATATTCTACCGAATAAAGAAATTTTGTGTTTTTTAAAGTTTAATAATATACTCAAGTATTTTTATTCGAAAACAGCATTTTTCTCATTCGCCAAATATGAATGTATTTTGTAAATAAATACGTTCCCATTCGCCGAACAATGCGATTTCAGGGTTTTCTTGGAGTACACATACTTTAAAATATTCACAGAATTTTAAAGGAATGCAAAAAAGAATACGCGATTATACCTTATGTAGAGCAAGGCTTATTAAATTTTGAGAAAACAAACTTTTCGCACTGTGTTATTCGCATAATATACATTTCGATTTGAAAGAGGATTTCGAAAGATCTCATTGCTGATATGGAAGTATAGTAATAGTCGGAATTCGTTTTGTTTATTTCGTAAGGAGAAAAACAAATATGTATAAATTTGTAGTCGTAAACAGGATGCGTTATCGTAAAAATTATTTAACTGCAGTTACGGTAGCACATTGTCAGATCCCCTCTTATCAAATTTCCTTTTACTTGTCGTTAATTACGCTGAGCTAATAATATTACACATTTATGCAACTTATTGCAAAACTGGTTTCGAGGCGCGTTGAAAAATTTACAGTTCTTGACTTCGAAATGGAAGCGCGACTGGCATTAAATTGCTCTCTCTCTCTCTGCTGGGGTAATTGCTATTAATAAAAAAGCACGGCATAGAATTTGATACGGTACATGATTGCGTTTAAAATTTAATGAACCGAAAAACATCGTGTTTCTCATGCATACTCATGAAAAATTAATTCCTCTCGAAAACGAAAGTTTTTCTCAACTAGTTTCACACGATCTTTTCATCGTAATAAGGTGGCTTTTCCATAAAGAAGTGTATTAGCTTTGATGCTCGCGCTTAGATCTTTTCTCACTCTTGTTTTATGCGAAGATGGCATACGAGTAAATATTTAATGCAAAAATGTTTAAAACATTAAATTAGAGAATTTATTTCTGCGAACGTTATAAAAAAAAGAATACATTGTACGAAATAGGAGTAGTAAGTTTTTCCCATTATTTTACAATATGCATATAGGTTCAATTTTCTTTTATTCAACAACGAAATTGTTTTCATTCACTTTCAATGGTTATTTGCAGCTCTTTTCACCCGTAAATTTCTATGATGTGAACTATATATTCAAATAAAATGATTACGCGTTCCAAGTGCACATTGTCATTTTTCATGTAAAGTAAAGTACGATAATTAAATTTTGATATTCGTTTGTGCGTTAAATTCTGCGAAATTCCAGGTTTATGATTTGACAAAATTAACCATAAAAAAACCTTCACTTTTGACGTCAACTGTTACCTACGCATGATGAAATTGATCGATTCGCTTCCAACTTGCTCTTGACAGTCATTGCGAAAATTATGCATACATATACGGGGTAACTTTGTAAATTCAATAATAGTTGATCGAACGAAATTTTTTATAGTTTTTTTTGTCAAAAAAAAAGGGATTTATTTATCTTGTTTTATGTTTTAGTTTAATACCATTTTTTATTACTATTTTTTGCTCAAACTTTTATAAAAACAGAAAAATTGTTAAAATAAACATTTTCTCGTATTACTTATAGCAAAATATTCATTTTTAGATTCCAGCTTATAAAATTATGACTATAATAAAATCATACTTTAGCAATTTCAATAATCCATGAAAATAGACAGAATTAGAATTACAGGAATTGTTTGTATCATCATTAAACGTGTCCTATTTCCGTATATATGCCACAACATGTTATAACATGCAATGCATTACCTGTAATCATAAACCATTCATGCGTCAGAGATTCGAATTTAGATCCAAAAAATGTTCTGACCTCCACGTTACACCTCTTCTCTGTAACTCAGATCATCTCGCATTTTTTCATCCTTTACTTTAATTTTAATCTTCCTATCTAATCTCGTCTCAACTCACCTGGGCTGCCATGGCATTCCTAAAATCCGGATCGCTCCTGGCGGACCTCATAGCCGGCACGCAAGCGAATGCGGACTGTCTGCCACCAGCGGCCGCCCTCATCCGTCCTTCTTCGCTTGAATCGTACCCGCTGGAGCCCGCGTCTCTCGCCCCGGCGCGCGACGTTGAGGGCGGCAGGACGCGCGGCAGGCCGAACTTGAGGTATGTATACGAGTTGCTCGCCAAAGGGCTGCGTGGTCCGTAGCGGGGGTGGCGCAGAATGCTCTGCACTGTGCTGTCGCGCAGCTGGAAGTTGCCGTAGGGCAGAGGCGACTTTTCCGCCGAGCCCAGGGCCGAGTCTGTGAAGTCCGAGTTGAGGTTCTGCCTGCAATTGGGAGGATGGCAGGTGGTAATTTTAGTTTTTTTAATAGCGTCTGGATGGTTCAGTTGGTATACGTGGGTGATTTGTTGTTTGTGTTAGTTAAAAGTGATATGTGTGTAGGTCATAATTATGTACTAATTCGAAATAAATTATGGCATTTGCACTTCATAAAATAAGTATTTTAACTAATAGTAGAACTTTTTAGATGAATTATATTATTTTTGTATTGTGATCTTTGCTGAAAATGCTTCCACTTAATTAACACCTTCGTTATAAAATATGGTTACTTTTCTACCAGGGAAATTAGGGAAATTATCACAATGCAACCAATATATCAATTCGTCGCTTGCGAACCAAAAGGCGTTATCTTTTATAATCCACTTTAAAAAGGCATTATGAGAGAGCCCACTTTAAGAAGAATGAGTTTCGGCGCGCTATTGTGAATTTGTGAGAATGTTTTGGCGTGGGATGTTGATTAATTGTTCATTTTTGTTTTTTTAATTAACGAAAATGTCGGAATGGTTAAGAAATTATATATAAGAAAATGTTTTAGGTATTGATGGAGTATTTTATTGTAGCACGAAATATTTTTAAATTTAACGTACTTTCAATCTTTGAATTGGAAAAAATTAATGTCATTATGCGTCGCCGCTTGTCTTATTATTTTCAACATTTAATAGCATCATTTTTTCAGTAAAAACTGGACTTTCGGTTGAAAAAGGTAGGACTGGAAAGTTCGGTTGAAAAAGGCATCACCTGGTAGTCTAGTTTAAAAAAAAGACGTTATGTGGGAGTCAAGTTGAAGAAGGCGTTATTTCGCGCAATGATGTTTTTGGCTTTTATTTGCTATGTTTTTTATTATCTTAAAAAATGAATAACCGTGCAATTTTTACATGCTCTACAGCTTTTATAATAATGAATCACCCCTTATTTTGTGTTAATTTACAAGTGGGTCAATCCGCCATCGGTGGTCAATGTAAATGGGACGGAAAAAGCATTATCAAGCAAGATAACGCCTTCAACTGCACTCTCAGATAACGCCTTTCTTATAAGTGGATTTTCAGATAATAATGTCATCTTAAACTGGACTCTAAGATAAAGCCTTTTTAAAGTGGATTTCCAGGTAACGCTTTTTGGTTCGGAAGCGACGAATGGTTCCAATGTTTGTACTTTTTCAGCTTATATAACATTATAACGTTCCGTTTGTTTTGTCGAATTACACAGAAAATAGTACCGTTTTTATGAGTGAAGAAGCGGAAAAGTGGTTTTAAAAAGCGACTTGTCTTCTTACTTATAAAACAAAAATTACCACTTGCGATTTGTATGTTATGAAAATGCGAAGAATTTTGTTTTCGTTAATGGGTCATGAATAATGGAGTTGCTCAATAAATATTTAACACTTTATAAATGTCTTTCCATTAAATAAAATTTATTATTATCTGAATATGCTAAACAGACAATTTTTTCTCCAACAATAAATTCACATTATACTATTTGCACAATAAATATATTTCGTGAGTTGGCCGACACGTTTTTATTCCAGGTCGATCCCGTTGCAAAAAGAAAAAAAAATTTCCTATCAGCCGAAAAAAATCCGTTTCCTAGAGCTCGTCAACTCTAATTAGCATACATCAAGCGAGAGAATTTACACTACAGCAAAACCGCAATACCGTATAAGCTCCGCTAACTACAATCTACTTCAAACAAAACCTCGCTCAAAATCGCCAAAAACATAAAACAAAAATATCACGACAAAATTATGACGTACTGCTGTGCTTAAAGATGATTTACATGCATCATTAAACGCGCATCACCGGATCGCGAGTGTGTGTACATCTAGGATCGATGAGAATTCACTTAAATTCGCCTTCCCTCCGCTCGCGTTGACATTTATTCTCCCCGCGGAAATTTGAAATTCAAATTAAGAATCCGCTCACTCGCGCGCGTGAATGATAGGCAGCCGCGAGACAAAGTATAGTCGACGAGAGATACGCGAGTGTGATATATATCATATAAAGAAGTCGTAAACCGCTTGACTGACGTTTGACCGTACCGAGCAACTGTACTGGAAGAAAATTGTCTTTTTTCTTCTTCTTCCTTTTCTCTGCTATCGAGAGGGACAGACAGCTACCGAGCGAGAGGAGGAGAACAGTTTCTACTTTACATCGATAAATAAACGCTAGAGGTGGAGAGACAGGTGTTACAATCGTGTACACAAGTACGGATACTTTTGTCATCACGAGAGACGGAAATGAGAAAAACAAAAAGAATCACTGGTGACCCGGAAGTGCTGAATGGCCGCTCTCACGTAGGAATGTCGCGGTCGCGCGTGTAAGACGGGATATCGATATACACACGCGCACAACAATTTTACGGCCAATTTATCGAGCATAAATATAAAATGACAAAAAAGAGAGCCGCCGGGTGATGTAAAATTAGCGACGAGGCGCGCGCGGCATATAACTGTTCCCGCGTGCCGCGCGACTCTCTCTCGCGCGCGCGCATAATATACGCATAATAACTATATATACACGTTAACGCGCGCGCGCGCGCGTTGCTTTACTGTTATCTGGATTCTTTTTGACTCTTTTTTTTGCTCTCACGAGGTCCGGAGATGCTTTTTTTTTCTTCCTACTTTCAATATAAAGGGGTAATTTATCATTGTGCGTGTACCGCGTGGAAAAGTGTACACACGCGTGCGTGTATTTGTAAATAATAGGACGCCGCGCGCGAGCGGTAGAAATTGTTTTATTATACTCGCGATCCCGTGAAATCGAGGGAAATTTTATATATATATATTGTGTGTGGCGTGGATGTGTGTCAAGGAATCGTAGAAACAACAGACGCAGATGCGGCCATAGAGTCTTAACTGTAGCGTGAAGTAACGTTTAGGTTTTAGTTTAGAGCCGCGACTGCGCGACGAGGACTCGAATGGCGTGCGCAGGCAATTTCGTGATTAGCCGGCGTTTTTTCCGTTTACTAGGACGGACAAGAAAGTTAGACGGCAGTCGCCATGTTTAATACACGACGATGGGTTGCCGTACTTAATATAGAAATAGATTTATTATAAGGTGCTTTGGGTTATTTAGTTTTGAAATTGCACGGAATATGAGAATTGCTTGAGAATGTTCTGTCCATAAGATTTTTATCAATAATTAAAAATGATAATAGAATATCTACGAACAGATAATAATCATCATTGTATACCAAATTTAAAAATCGCAAAACCTTATGCGACACCGACCATCTTCCACTTTATCTTCCACAATATCCCACAAGCCACATCAACCACTGAACCCTGTCCACCTTCTTAGTCCGACCACAATCTCATCGCGATTATTCACCTCCCGCCTCATCATCGTCACCATGATCGCCGATCGAAAAGCAATTCGAGTAGCTGCCGCTACCGGCTGCGATATCGTTCACACTCGAGCGCCTCGCGTATCCCCTCGAGCATAAACATCACCTCTCTCTCTCTCTCTCTCTCCTACATTACGAAACATCCATCCATCTGTACAGTCGCATTCCACAGTAGAGGGGCGGTTTGACGTAGACACGTGTTTGCTTACGGTACAATACATTCGTCAATCCTATAACTCACCTGTAGATCGACCAGGCATGCAGGTCCTCGCTGGCTGGTGCGCCAGCCGGTTCGAGGCCCCGTGTGTCCAGGGCGCCCGGCACCGAGTACCGGCGCTCCAACTCCCACGCTTCTGAGCCCATCGTCGTCGTCTGCGTCGTGTTGCGTCAGATGTGAGGATACTGCCGGCTTTTCGAGAGCTACGGGCGCATGATCACGGCCTACTGACCTGAAACAAGATGACGCGCGCGTGTGAGTGAATGTGGAGAATAATGCATAAAGTTGAGGTTTCGCTTTTTTTTGTACGTATATACTATATATAGCAGGTTGGGGAGATTGACTTGGTGGATATCGGTGAGAGTCATCGGATTGATATTGAGGCTACGGATTGACGATCACCGCGGGGTTACATAAGAGGAGTGTTGGAAATATCTGCAGTGGATTGTTAATTAGGAGGAATGGTTTATTGGTGAATCTCTGTTAATGGTCGAGAGGCCGGAGATTTAATTACTCATTATGATGAGGATGAGAAACGCATTTATTTTGGTGAAAATACGCCGAACGAAATTGAAAAAAGCTTTCGAAAAAGTTCAACGATCGGTGATCGGTCACGGTTTCTAATAGGCGTATCCGCTCGTCCGCGACCGTAAAAACCGAAATCTTCGTTCCTCTAAAAACAGTCTCTCTCTCTCTCTCTCTCTCTCTCTTTCTCTCTCTTTCTCTTCCCTGTTTATACATTCGCTCATCGCTGTCGTTTTTGCCGCACCTTCCTTTACAAATTAAATTAAACAAATAGCGTATAATTATTACAACGAACCGGCCACTCGCCTATCTGTATCTTACACGATCTCAGCACAGAAAAATCTCAAGTCACATCCGAGAGAAAGTATTATACGCGTAAGATATATATATATATAGTCGCCATCGGAAATTTCGGCTAACTCACACTACGCGTGTGAGCATTGTAACGGAGAATATCTGGGGTATAGGTTGGAAGAGGAAAAAAGAACGGTTTCCTAAGACAATTAGCCTTTCGAGTGTCAAAACTATACCAAACTGAAATGCTAATCGATGATGTATATAGAAACAAAGCCGCGGATTTCGTTTAACAAACTTGAATTAATCTATAAAAATAAAACTATAGCTTCAAAATGTTTTTTCGTGACGGTATGACGCAGACGTTTATCTCGGTCCTTCCAGAATCTTGCAAAATGGAATGCGGTTTTTAATAGTGAATGTTTAGCGCGCGCGCGCGCGCGTTGCGTATATTAATTTGTAAGGAGCGGCGTGTAGTAACTTCCTAGTGCGCTTTTCACCACCTGTATATGGCCGGCACGCGCGTGATTCATCGGTGATTCATAAGGACTGTGTACCTTTTTATTTTTACACTTTGCCTATACTACACCGCCGGAATAAATTCTTTCCCGCTCGCGGCATTCCTCGAATCGCTCCGGATACACGCAGCAAAACTAAACAAAATCTATACGGCTTTCGTATATATAAACTTTTGCCAACCGCGTCCTAAAATTAATTCTTTTATCCTATATATTATACACCGGGTATTAGTTGAAAAGCCTTTCTCCAACCAATACGATCTTAAACCAACATTTTTTCATCTATAAGTATAAGACATTTTAAACAACCGTCACCAGAAAAAAAAACCCAAGCTCACACGCTCGCCGCGCCTCATTACTCCGAAACTGCCGCGCGCGGCACCGTACCACACTTTCCCCGCGCGGAAATGAAAGGACCCGCGCTCTCCACCTCCACAGACACACACACACACACACAGTAGGTACTGTAGTCTCTTATCACGGTATAAAAACGAGTCCGCGCGTGTCGCATCGATAGCACCTGCATCCGTGACCCGCCTACATGCCTCCCTCCCACGCGTGCGAATTTCGCCCGCGCGGGAAGAAAGCACACACACGCGAGATAGTTTCCCAAGCGGGAAAAAGTCTCATTAGTCTACGTTGTTATTACAATGTAAAAGGAGAGAAGACACGAGAGCGCGAGTGAAAAAAAGAGTATATAAGAAGAGAAATAGAAAAGTCGCTTTGAATGCTAATATAATATCCTCGTCCCAATTCGGATGAAAAGTGGGTATTATATACGTTTGTTTAGTGAAGGTTCGCGGATACGGTCGGAGTGAGTGCTGGAATTTCGGTTTTTTACTTAACGCACGCGCGAGGGGGTAGCGAAGGAATTTTACAGCGTGCTGAGGAGAAAAAGAAACTCGACTACGAAGCGAGTGTATAATATATATACGACAGGTGGTAGCTTTTATGGTAATTGGTGTACCGGGAGACCGAGAGATACATTTTTCCGAGTAAGCATGGCGATCGGAGGAAAAAAGGAGAGCAAAGTCGGTGTGTCTGTATGTTTGATATATACATATATAATTGCCGCGTTGTTCGCGACCGGGTAAAACGGATAACGATGGTCTAATTGTATACACACGTGAGTTTGTCAGATTGTTTGTTTAGTCCGAACTGGTTATTAGTATTGCGACATACACGAGTGCAATTTGCATTCGTCGAGCGACAATTATACAATTTCTCAAATACTTTGAACGTATTATTAAAAAAAAAAAAACTTACGGTACTCCGGATCGACGATCGTGCCCGCATCGGCGCCGAAAATTTCACAGACATACTTTTGCGCGCTGTATATGCACGAATAAAGCCGCATTTTTCGCGCAGGGCTCAGCGCGGGGGAAAAAGTGACGGCTCGATTTCAATTCAATTAGCGTGCCGCGTATATAATACACCCCGCGAAACAATAATTAACGCTCCTTTTCCCACGGGCCTCCTCGCGCGTCGATTACAATCCGTCCGCGTCTACGCGTTAATTAGTCGTAGTATACATATATACAGTAGTGTTCTTCCCATCGCCGGTTTGCCCAATACACCTTCGATTTCGCAAAATTTCCTCTGCCCGCGCGCACTCTCTTTCTACACTATCTATAGCACTACACACTACACCCCGCGCATTCCAGATTTTTAAGACCGCGAGCGCACCTGTGCGTACATATACTCGCCGCGCGCACCGAAATGAACCGTAAGAATTCCCCCTCGCGCCGATAAAATCCTCTCTTCTTCTTCTTCCTCTGCTCCCCTCTCTCTCTCCCGCATACATTACTTACACACGCACTCTCTTATCCCTCCCTCTCTTCCCTTCAACTTGACATTCGCGTCTCTCCGCGACTGCACCGCTACTCTCGCGCTTCTCTCAGCCTCTCGATCATACACACTTGCACACACGTATACGTATACATACACTGTTATAAAAATAAGAAGAAGAAGAAGAAGAAGTTTGTGGCCTTACCTGAGCGGCGTCGACGGCGAGCTGCTGCGGCCGCTGGAGGCAGGCGCTTATTATCGGCGGCGGCGGCCGAGGCATCGCGCGAGGGGCAGCGTGGAATGAAAAAACGAGCAGCACGATACTTATAGAGCCGCAGAGAGCCAAGGAACGCGCCGCTATAGCACCACTGCACACAGCCGTATAGAAGCAGAAGCAAAAGCGTCGGTAGGTTTCGATATATATATGTATATAATAAATCACACTCGTATAAGGCCCACACGAAAAACTACAGTCGAATAAGTGTACTACTACACTCGGATCTATATATATCTACAACAATCCACGCACTCGACTCAACTGTAAGTGTACTACGGGCAGTAGCAGCTAGCAGCAGCTCGGTAGCGGAGCGCTGCCGTGGCCGTGACCCGTGACAAGCGAGCCGCGCGCGACTGCTCGGGCCCCCGGGGTCCTATGCGCGGCATACCTCCTCCTCCTCCTCCTCTCTATGACTACACGCTGATCCCCACCCTTCTCGCTTCTTTTTTTTTATCCTACCACCACCACTATACCAGTCCGCGTTTTTATATACGCGCCGCGCAAGCGGAAGCGTCGCGCAAGCGCGGGGCCCGAGAGCGAGCCGAGCCGAGAGCGGGCCCCTCAGTCTACCGGAGAACGTTCACCTCTCTGCGGCTAAGGTAGGTTGTGCGTAGTGCTGCATGGCAGTCGTGTACCTAGTGCGTATTATACATGGCCGATTTCTCGCGAGGTGTAATATATATAAGGAACGATAGATCGGTTGTGTGTATGTACAAGAGTAGTTTCGTGGGAGAGAGGTGAGAGTGGGAGAAAGGAGGTATACGTGATCTCTCACCTTGACACTGACGCGGCGGCGCGATTGCAGTCGTATATATGTGTGGCTTTCGTAATCGGTGTGTGCATGCCGCGCGCTATATATAGGTACTTACATGCGCATATACATTTCGTGAACGGCGAGAATAACGAGGTGAATGAACGGCGCCGCGTGTCTCTTATCTGTGGATTTTCTTTTGCAGGCGCGCATATACTCGCGTGGGCGAGCTCGGTATCTTTAGAATGGGTAATGTGTGCGATTAGGGAAAGTGGGGGCTAATATTACGCGGTTTTTGCTATTACCGGTGACGCGGCCGGTTTTATTTAACCCTGTAGGCGCTATTTTAAGCGCACGCGTGATCACGTTGGCTGGTATATATAACTATAGGATAGTTTTGTTGTGGGGAGAATGGCTGGATTAGTTTGTTAGAGAGGGTTTATAAAAGTTACAATAGCGTGACGTCAGGCCCGCGCAGTCGGCTGCAGTGACGTCTACCGCGCGGTGCGGTATAGCGAACTTCAAAGGGTATAAGACGAGTATGCGCGTAAGTAGCGTCGGAGTTTTCTATAGGTATAAAGAAGATGAAAGCGATAGTATGTTTAAAGTCGAATTGTGCAGTGCTGAATAATAATAATGTAAAATATACGTGCGTTGTATATCGTATTTTTGGCGAGGGTTTTATTTCGTGGTAAGGCGTAAGGGATCGTTATTTCATTATTTTGAAATGTATAAAATGTGCCGTATAGGTCGGGGCGGTGATTGTAATAAAAGTGCGATTAGGAAATAAGTTATGTGCGTGTGTATATACTTAATGTCGTGATGCACTCGACATCCTGATCCGTAAACATACGGATCTATTTATAAGCATGCGCAAAGTTATTTATAAAAGCGAGCTTTATTTATAAATACGGTCGTACACGCAGCATTATCATCAGTCGTCTCATTGAACATTTTATTATTTATAATAATTCGAGTTACGTAATATGCGTTCGTGATTATCAGCGTATGAATGAATGTAATTAATAATCTATGGTCGAGCAATTTTAAGAGAAATTCTCTCACGCACGTGTGAGCTATACCGTATATATAGCTAACTACTATATATTACAATATTTTTTTATACACCGTTTACGCTTATTATATTGTATAACGTAAATAATTGCTTGACGTTTAACATTTTTTCATTCAAGTACTCCGGTCTCGTATTCCACTTTAGACCGCTCCCACGATATTTTCACCCACCTTTCTTCTTTTATCGTTCATAAAAGTACAAATGTACGCGCGTGCATGATCCAAAACTAAAAAAAATTAACCTTCTTTTTAGAAGACCGCACTCCTAACCACCATTACGAGTTCTAAATGCCAGCGTCTGGATGCGTGACAATGCGTGCTCCTGGCATCACCAAGTGAGCCACCAGCAGCCCTCCACGATATCACGGCGAGCTGTATCCTCGACGATGGCTCCGATGGCCGAGAACGTCCTCGACGTCGCGACGGTCTACCATTCGACGTCTGTACTCTCGTCAGAAGGTGCTACCTGCGGATGTTTCTCCCCTAGGTCCGAGCCGACAGCCGTGCTGAGGGATGTTTCCGCCAGGGTTTTTGGAGGCGAGGTGCTCGCTGTGCTCGGGAGCAAGGGAAGCGGGAAGCGCGCGTTGCTGGATGTCATCGGTGAGTTTTGTGGAGAGATTTTTTTTTTTCGTAAATTAAAGTTTGAAAATTAATTGAGACGATGAAAAGGTTCAGTGTAGGAGTGTTATGGTTAATTTTTCGTTTCGACAATATTCTATTTCATGTGGAAGTGATATAAAGTTTTAAGTATAGATAAGAATACGCTTGCAAAGTTACCGAAGGCATGATCAACTGCTAAACGTAGACATTATACGCAAAGTTAACGAGACGTGGCAAATTTTCTTCATTTACGAGCTTCTTCAAAACGATCGATTGCATAATAACTTATTATTTGGAAAATTTATTAGCCACAATACAAGTAAGAACGAATTGTCGTATGTTATTGCTGACAATTTAACTATAAGTACTCATAAATCCTTTTATGGAGGGGTCGTGGAAAAAAAAAATGAAAATTCTTTCACGTTTCTACTCGACCATTACGCGTTTGTCTCGAAGTCTCTCGGTTAAGTAAAGTAAGAAAAGAAATAAAATCAGCTTACTGAGCCATGAATTGTAAACGATCTTTAAAGCAGCATTGAAACAGTCATAACTTGTTCGGCACGTGTTTTACCAATGCTCTTTAAAATGCTTAATTGAAAGGCTGAATAACGGCGTTTTCATTCCAAACAAGTAAAATATCGTTAACCAATTAAAACTGACGCAGTTATAATATATTATGCTAGGAAAAATGAATCATAGCAGAATGATTATTGAAGAATATCAATAATATAATGTATTTCTTTATGATAGATCGTGATCTAAGAAAATGATACGCAAATGAATAAAGAAATTAACTAATAATATATGCGTACTAGTGCAAAATATTTAATACTTTCAAAACGGCATGACGCATGTATGAGTCATAATAAATTATTAACAAAACGTTGTTGTTTTCATATCGCTGTAAAAATATGTCAGATGATAAAAACATTTTTACTATTGATTACCGCATTTCTTGAGATCTTAGAAAAATGAAGCGGAACACTATAATTTTGTATAATTAAAAAATACTAAGTCCGACGTTTATTAAAATTGGTAAAAGTGTTCTTATACATTATTAATTAAAATTAATAAAACAGTCAAAATACTCGCGACAATGACGAAAGAATAAAATGCAAAGAATATAGAAAATAAAATACCACTTCATTCGCAATATTCGAAACAGTTATCGTCATCTCAAAACACATATTCTCATTCGCACTAACCCAACAAAACGCGCACCACCCCAATAAACCACCCCATTCCTTATGTCCACAGCCGGCCGCACCGCCCGGGGCGAGACGCGGGGCCGAATCAGTCTAAACGGCAGTCTGCTCACCCCTGAGCTCTTTCGTCGTCACGGCGCTTACGTCTCGCACCGCTGTTACCTCCTGCCCAGCTTAACCGTGCGCCAGACCCTGACCTACGCGACCTGGCTGGCGAACCTTGGTAACCGGGATGCGCGCGTGCGCCAGACCCTCGCCGACCTCGCGCTCTCGCAGGTAGCGAACAGGCCCGTCTCCGATCTCACCAAGGCCGAGTACAGGAGGCTGATGCTCGGGGTGCAGTTCGCCAAGGATCCGTTGCTGTTGCTCCTGGACGAGCCGACCTGGGACACCGATCCTCTGAACACGTACTTGATCGTTTCCATGTTGTGGTCGTACGCTACAAGGTGGGTGTGCTGGTTTTTTTTCTGTATTACGTATGTCGCACTGTTAGCGAGGAATGTTTTTTGAAAAGTGAAAGATTTAAGTTTTATCTGTAAGGTAGTTTGTTATTTGATTTTAATTGTCATTCGAATAAAATAAAAAATTACTATGTGAAGGAAATTTTATTAAGACTATATTGGACAATATGTCAAAAAACGAAATTATTCGATCTCCAAAATATTTTTTTCATTTTGTTAAATGGACACTTTTAACGAAAAATAATCTCGTAAATATAAATCCGACAACTTATACTGTTTTTAAAGGGGAAAAAAAAAGATAAGTTTTTTTATTCTTAAAATGAAAAATGACTAAATACAAGTTTTTCCCTTTTTCCGCAGCACGTCATTCTTAAAAATCATTTACGCCTTTATTACGAAATCTGTAGCTTTTTGCACCCTTAATTACCCGATTGCGTAAACATCCGGCGTACACGCAAATCATTATCTCCTGAAAAAGTATTATCTTTTGAAATACGGTACACTTGTTATACATTCATCGCAATGTTTATTTTGTTGATATTTACGGTCTCCGCCTCCTCTATGTGCATAACTCCGGTTGAAGCACGCGCTTATATTATATATACAGTTTATGCGAATTCCCGAAAATCCTTCTCCTCATTAACAAACCTCTGCGCACGAAATATTCAGAGCTTCCGGTTCGCTGAAATCGCGCGTCATGACGAGATATTTCCGTACTTCCAAAAACTGCCAGAAAACTTATATCTAGGTATTTACGATCTGTACATTTGGAACTACAAAATATATATACGATATATCTATATATATATATGTATATAATGGAAGTTTTCTGAGAAAATGTTACCTACGTAAATGAAATCGCGACGGTTGCTTCCTGTACTCTCCCTTCGGGCGATTACGTCAACGCTGTGTGCTGCACCGCGTGGAGAGCTTGTATCGGCGCCGGGGGGTAGTTGTTGCATCATGCGCTCGCTCGCGGGTTTTATTGTTCCGGTGTCTGTGTAGAGGAATATTCCGACGGAAATAGCGCAACATGCGCGCACCCGCCTGCGGCTTTCAGCGGAAGAGATGAGAATTCCGAAAATTTCAGTTGCGCAGTAATAAAGGAGCTTATTTTGACCCGTCGATTATACGTGCGCGTGTTATGGCCAATATATAAACGAAAGTTCGGGGTTGGATGCGCTAAATTTGATTAGGAATTTTGGAACTAGAATTAGTGATAGCTAATTAATATACGAAAATATATAGGTTTGGATAAGCGAGGTATATGCGTAAATTTTTTTGTGTACAACGTTTTCTGTAATAATGTAGAAGAAAAATCTTGAATGAAATATCGACATTGCGAGCGTCCGCGAATATATAGAACCTTTTTCATGCAACAGTGGCCGCGATAAAAAGTTCGCGAATCTGTCGTTCAGTGTTTAATGAATGGAACGATAAAAACCATATTCTTATATTTATAACAAAATGAACGAGTACTGGTCAATTCGAAATAACATACGGTGAAACACTACAGTTACATGAAACAATGTAAAAAATTATACAGCCAAAAGGGCGCGTCGTGAAAAAAGATTTTATTAATACTTTATGGCGCCTGGGTTTTGCCGAAATATTTTTCGTAAGCTCGCTTTTATTTTTATTAACAATCGGTACGAAGCGCAGTTATTTAATTACTTTGATATCCTTTTATTGACGTCGCTTTTAATTATATCAGTTTACCATTTGCACGAATATACACGGATATATACATACAAAAAGAGACGTACAATCGAGCTTTAACAATGTAAAATTTTTTTTCTTCAAAATATACGTCAAGAGGCTAATCTAGCTATTTAGACACTCGCATTCACAATTAATTAAAATTGTATATATAAATAAACACGAGACGTACAGTGAACCTCCCTCCTTCCCCTCGAATATTTCCTTCACTTGTACAATTAAATCATCTGCACACACCCGACCTCTCATCATCTTCTTTTGCATCCGTAGGCGGGGTTCAATCGTCGTGCTGACAATGGAGACACCACGCTCGGACGTCCTGCCGTTCGTCGCCCGGGTGACGCTGCTCTGCCTCGGCGCCGTCGTCTACTCAGGGCCCACGCGCAGCATGCTCGACTACTTCACCTACGTCGGCTTCCCCTGCCCCGAGCTCGAGAATCCCCTCATGTATTACCGTGAGTATATATGTTATATTTGAGAAACTCGATATGTTGGATTTTCGTTTAATCTCGGTACAAAAAGAACTTCTATTTGGATGGATATGATTGAGACGTATGATATGCAATGCGCGATAAATTATTCAAATTGAGTAGTCATGGTTAATTGCATAACGAGCATAATTAACAGGTAGCGGTGAGAGTGTTTGTTTTTTAATGGCAATCGACACGCGTTCTACACGGCTTATTAGTCAACCCGCGGTGACTAACTGCAGATTATAAATTGGAATGTTAATTTAGCGCGTAAAAGTGATAATTCTCATGAATATTTATTGAATCGAGGGTACGTATATGATTCATTTGTGTATACATGGTTGAGAAAATTGATCAATTCGAATTCATTCGATAAAATTTGCCTGAATATATAATTTCATACTTTCATCGGGGGATTGAACGCACAGGGATATAATATTCTAGGGGTATACAATGTGGCAACTAAAAATATTTCACACAGCAGCCTTGAACTTTAAATATTTATAATATAACACTCTATGAAAATAAAATTCCCTGATATTTGAATTTTTTAAGCGTATATAAGTCAATATTAATTATCGATGAAAAAATTATTAAAAAATTCGCACACAGTGTAATGTAACAATACCATCGCGTGTATAAAACTTTCTACTACACGCGTTTTACAATAATAGCAAACTAATCCACAACTGCGTCAATTAATAGAATTTCTCGTGTATAACACATGAATGAAAAGCACACTGCTTATTCTACAGCACTGGTACAGTGACCTCATTTCCACCCTCCATCTCGCATATATTATATACGAAAATAAAGTATACGATTCCATTGATCTCAAAAACACCTACTACATCTCCCAACAATACCCATCTATACCTATAAATACCATCATCCATAAATGTCACATATTCATTCACAGTGTGTCTCTCAACGGTGGACAGGCGCTCGCGCGACCGTTTCCTGGAGTCGAACCAGCAGATATCGGTGCTGGTGGACAAGTTCAAGGTCGAGGGCGGTGTCTTCCTGAAGGAGGCACCTGCTAGCGGCGGTGGCCCCGGTAGCAATGGCATCAAGGACGCCCATCAGACACCGACCTCGTCGCTCGCGCCCACGCCCATCGGTGTCTCTCACAAGTCGCTGCAGAACCGCGGCATCAAGCCCGGCTGCTTCTCCACCCTCTTCGCTCTTTACTTGTTAGTAGTAGTGTGTATTATATGTGTGTGGGTAGCGCCCACGCGTGAATGAACGGATTGAGGGTGTTTTTTCTTCTTTTTTTTGTGATGAGGAGGACGTTTGATTTATGATGGCTGGAGGTGGACATTTTCTTTTTTTGGTATTAGCGGGAGATTGTTTTTACGAAGTTTTTTTTAATTGCCTGTGCTGGAGGTGTTTTTTCGAGTTTAATTTTTTTTTGTCCCGTGGGCGAGAGTAAATGGGGGCTCTTTTGCAGTGTTGTAACATTTCAGTTTATTGAGGTAAAAGTGTCTGCCTGTAGCATCACTTTTATATTACAGAGAGAGAGAGAGAGAGAGAGAGAGTTATAAATGACAGAAGTAGGTGGTACGTGGGTTTTACGGTGAAAAGTAAAAGATTCTAAAGCTCCTTTAATTCTGTTTTTGAAGGGATAATGTTTTCTACTCAGTATTGAAGCACATAGAATTACCGTCATTTCTGAGTTTTTATTTTCTTACTACTGTTATTATATTTTGATTTATTAAAAATATAATTGAATCACAACGTTAATGGAAACGAAAAATTGAATCAGAGTCGCGGCCGAGAAAACGTGGAATAAAAATCTTTAACGGTTTCTTTTCTATAACAAACGTACATCACTTCCAATTTACTACAATCAATTAAATGTAAAACTGTTTCATTATTTTTTCTCTTTCTTTTTTTGTTTTGTTTCTGCCAATCCACAGGAGAAGCCTCGCTGCGACCTTCGCCTGCAATAAGTCCGGTCTGAGTCATTTCGGCTCGAGGATCTTTCTGCTGCCGTTTATTCTTGCCCTCTTGAGCATACTCTACTCCCATTCAAAGGAGCAGCAATCGATGATATTCCTGCAGACCTCAGGGCTCATGTTCAACGTGCTTGTTTTATTCTACTTCGCTGGCATCGCGATAACCGCGCTGCTATGTAAGTTTGTTTTACTATATCATTTTTCTTGCATCAATCGAATGTTGTTAGATATAAAAAGACTTTTTTTTCTTTTACCCTCCGAGAGCGAAAAATGTGCTCCCGTTTGAAAGTTATTGCGAACGTGACGTAAGAAGGTAAAAATACAATTTGAGTTTAGATGCATGGAACATGCAGGGTCAATGTTTTTCATATAGCTTATTGAAGCCAAATTCTTCTTGAAAGACCGTAAAAAATGTAAATATGTATACACCTGACCTTATTTACCTCTTTAAAAAACTTTTCAACATTTTTCTTCTGCAGTCCCGGGTTTCCGAGCGCGCTACTACCAGGAAAAGCGCGAGGGCCTGTACGGCGGCGCGATGTTTATCACCTCGTACACGCTGCTCAGCTTACCCCTCAGCTTTCTCTCGACGATCATGAGTGTTGGCATCCTCGTGCCGATCCTAGACCTGGACATGGCTTCCTGGATCAAGGCGAGCGGCGTCCTCTGGGCGTCGTTTGTTGCCACCGAGCAAGTCACCGTTGCTGTCCTCATGCTGGTGAAGAGGCCGATGAGCGCGGCGATTGCCGTGATATACGTGATGCTGGTGATGCTGGCGGTGGCGTCCGGTAGCCTGAGGAGCTTGAGGTAAGGTTTTTCGGAAATAGAAGAAGTTTGGCGTTTTCGGCTTTTGCATTATAATCTATTTGGAATTTTTTATTCTTGAGATTGTGGTAATCGATTACGATTTTCAAAATCTAAAAACAAAGTAAAGGAATGGAAAAGATGATTTTACTGTGATTTTGATATTCTATCGTTCAGATTATTTAAAAACTTTATCCTCTTTTAATTTTTAATGAAAACGAAGAGATCAATACTTAATTAGCAAATGGTATAATACAACGCAGTTTACATAACTAACCCGTACTGATTGATTGCATTATGATGAACCTCTAATAAATCATCCGATTATTTTAGCAAAGGTGTTACTATTACCTATATACACGGCTATTTATAAAACGTAAACATGTGTGACTGTTCTATAAATGAAATTCAATACACAAATCGATATAAAAGTTCATACAAAAGGTAGACGTATTACAATGCTTGACGCATATCGGTTTCTATTTTCAGATATTCGCAATGTATTTTTACATTTTTTTCGAACAATGGACAGCTGCACTCTGCACAACTCCTCTCTTTATAAACCTCAAAACTGACATTTATATCTCATTCCTCATCTATGAACGAATCCTTTTTACTATAGAACAACTATTTTCCTCAGAAATTTACCAGACTGGCTGGGCGCCGTCTCGACAGCTCTACCGGGCCGCTACTCATCGCTGGCGCTCAATCAGCTGGCCATGGAGATGGACACTTTCCGCAATTTGAATTACAACGAGACCGTCACCTGTCCCGGGATCCCCGAGCTCTGTCGCTACAAGGACGGCAACGCATACCTTCGCGAAAGGTTCACCAAGGAAGCCGAGAACATATCGCAGGTGCTGAATGTCGAGCTCAATCTTCTTATCTCGCTCGCGTTCTCCGTTGGACTTGTTATTCTTAATAGTGTGTTATATTTGCTACCCCTGCCTGCTACCGTCAAGGCCAAATTTAGGGAGTGATTGTTGATATAATTTTTATGAATATTGTTATAGGTATATCTATAGATGAATTTTAATACAAATTTTATAAGGATTTGAAAATTGTAGCGTATAGCGAATGAGGATATGAATCTTAGTGATATATAGTTTACACGCGATTTTACAAAGTAATTGTAAGTAATGAAATAGAACAAATTATTTATGTTAATATAGGATAATTCGTATTTATTGTAAATCGCATATGCACGCGACATATGTACATGTAAAAAAGTCGTACTATTTGCATTTATTTTACAATTATCGTCATCATCATTACACGTATATGTACATTTAAACCCCACAGCGCATTCTTAACAAGAAAAAAAAACAATGTTAACAGAAAATCTTATAAATCTATTATTCAAGAACGATGGTGTGTCTTTTGGTTTTACTTTACTCGGGAACCTGTCCCATTTCCTTAAGATCGTCGGCAACGGTGAATTCGCATCCAGTCGAGCTCACAATATCGCTAATGTCGACGTTTGCTGCCACTTCGATAAGTCTCAGTCCTTGACCTTTTATAACTTCGAAAACAGCTAAGTCAGTGATAATCAAATCGACGCACTGTTGGCCTGGAATACAATATTTTACATTTTGTTCATTTTCAAGTATAATCATTTGATTTAAATAAACATTAGTAGAATATTTTTAAATTTCTTTAGGTTACCTGTTACAGGTAAAGTACATTCGGATAAAATTTTTGGGGTGCCGTCCCTGGCTTTGTGTTCCATTGTGACGACTACTTTTGTTGATGCGGATGACACCAAATCCATGGCACCACCCATTCCTTTGACTAAAGTACCAGGAATCATCCAGTTAGCCAAATCTCCTTTTGCTGATACTTGCATAGCTCCCAAAATCGTTAAGTCGACATGGCCACTGAAAACATTAATAATCAATTATGTCAAAAACTAATTTGAAAGAAACCTTAGTAAAAAGAAGTCACGTCAAAATATCACCTGATTTAAAAACCAGGAAAACGCTACAATTTAGTTTAAGAATTAATTGACCGTTGGAAAAGTTACAAATGTCATATTTTTTTTATAATTTCTTCTAAACTATGTTTATTGCATTCTATGTAAATTTTTTACCAAAAAAAATTCATAAGAATTTTCTAAGTTTTTGTACTAGGTGTGTGTGTGTGTGTGTGTGTGTGTGTGTGTGTGTGTGTGTGTGTGTGTGTGTGTGTGTGTGTGTGTGTGTGTGTGTGTGTGTGTGTGTGTCTGTGCGTCTGTGCGTGCCAAAAAATTAACGTAAAATGCATTTTCATTGCATTCTATTCTTTTCCTTCGGAATAAAGGAATAATAAAAGAAATATGATCCATACAACTATCTTAAAATGCAGACAATTTTTTCAACTAAATTTTAGAGCTATTCTGGTTTTTAAATCAGATAAGATTTTCACGTGAAAACTTGCGTGATATTTCACATAAGTTTTTTTTTTAGTTGGAAAATAAGATTTAATTAACATTAATTTACCCTCTAATCATGGCGAAACTTTCGTCACTACCAAAGTATGAAGCACCTGGCAGTACGGTGACAGTTTCTTTTCCAGCATTGATTAAGTCTGGGTCAACTTCTTTTTCGTCTGGGAAGGGTCCTAATCCCAAGATACCGTTTTCAGACTGTAACGTTACTTTTACATCTTTTGGGATATAATTGCTGGCCAGCATAGGTATACCGATTCCCAAATTTGCTGTTAGTCAAAATTACTAGTTTAATTGAAGTTTTATATTGAAAATCATTAAAATGAAAGTTTAATTTAGATAAATGCAAACATACCATACATTCCATTTTTGAATTCAAGAGCTGCTCTCCTGATGATCCTATTTCTTGCTTTGCTAGCAGGTGTGACTCTGGCTGGTTTTACTGACTGCTTCGTTGATCGTTTCTATAAATAAAAATGTTTGTTAGATTCATGACAAAAATAAGACTAAGTTTAAGTACAATCAAAGCTACTTATTAAAAAAACTGAACAAACCTCAATTCGTTTTTCATACTGCACTCCTTTAATAATTCTATCTATATAAATGCCAGGAACATGTATATGGTCAGGATCTAACTGACCTACAGGGACTATCTCTTCAACCTCTGCAATTGAAACTTTTGCTGCTTTGCACATAGCAGGATTGAAATTTCTTGCTGTTTTACTGAATACTAGATTTCCAGCAGTATCAGCCTTCCACGCTTTAACCAGTGCAAAATCTCCAGTAATTGCATGTTCCAATAAATAATCTCTACCATCAAATTGTTGATGTTCTCGTGGTTCACCAGATATCTCTGCGTTTCCATCCTTGTCGTATTTGATAACGACATTACCTTCTTGAATGATGGTTCCAAAACCTGAATTCAGATAAAATATGTGGAATTAGTTTTTGTCATGTTTACTTCTTTACATGATAATATTATTATAGATTACAAAAAAAAAGAAAAAAAAAAAAAGAAAAGAAAACAGATAAATCTATAGCAAGTGCCTAAAATTCATATTATACATTCTATTTATCCTGATGAAATATTAATGAACCTCATTATGATTCAATGTAAATGAATTTACCATCAATATTTTTGTATCTTTTAAGTTGTTTTGATGTCACATATTTTTGAATTTAAAATTGTTTAAATATTATTCTAATTATAACCAACCAAAATAATTTTTGCTATTTATAGATATTTTCGTAGATAAAGAATATATACATATGATAACACATGTATGCGGGTGATTGTTGATTTTGAACTACATCTTGTAGAAAAAATAAGCTAAAAAATAAAAATTTACCAGTAGCCGTGTAGAAAGCAGGGATGCCAGCACCACCAGCCCTGACGCGTTCAGCCAATGTTCCTTGTGGAGTCAATTCCACCTCCAGTTCACCACTCAGATATTGCTTCTCAAATTCTGCATTTTCACCCACATACGAGGCAATTATCCTTTTGATTCTGTGGTCTTTGAGCAGTTTCCCCAGCCCAAAGTCATCAACTCCGGCATTATTGGAAACAACGACTAAGTCTTTGGATCCCTTCTTCAGTATAGCATCAATAAGGTTTTCTGGAATCCCACAGAGACCAAACCCTCCAACTAACAGTTTTGCTCCATTAGGTATGTCTGATACCACTTCATCAGCTGACTTAAAAATCTTTCCATCTCCCTGTGGAGTTGGATGCTTTTCAAGTTCGCTCTCAGTCTCAGGAACTTCAGATTTGATAGAAAAATTAAGGGTGAGCACCTGCAAAGTGTCACACAATTTTTTGGTTAACCTTTACCCAAAAAAGCCTCCCTGCATAACAAAAGCCGGCTACTCCGATAGAGGTAAATCACTCGGAAAAAAAAAACTGAAACTCACCCTCGACAATTTGCTGAGCTTGTAGCCGTCGAAGTCGCTCGCTGACCTGAAGAAGAGCAACCTCCCGAATCTGCTTATCGTGAGGGCCATCTTATCTCATCGACTGCGTGCAACCTGCGCGAGACACCTCCGTGGTAGGTATACTATCGACACTCGTCTCGTACTGCAGGCGGCTGCGTGTATCAACTTACTTTTTTCCTCAACACGACGTGCCCCTCCTTCGGAATAATCGGAATTATTTATCAGCCACTCTCGCGGGCGCTCGCTGTGTGTGAATTGTGATCCTCAGCGACGACGGCGGCTACTGCGGAAAATATATCACCGCACCGTACGCGAAATCTGCATACGCGAAGAACCGGCTTCAAGGCGAACGCGGAGAGCAGATAACCTGTCTTTCATTTAAGGGGGTTATCGTGGTACCTTACGCGTGAAAAGTATAGCTCCAATAGCAGTGGAGTCCCCACTTCTCCGATTCCGTAAAAACTTTTATGAGTGACTGTCCACACACACACGCCCGCGCACGATGTGTACGCGTACGGCGCATGCGCACGCAAGAAGATGGCGAAGGCAGCGACGCGGCGCACAATGGGACGAGACTATACGAGAGGGCCTCGTAAGTGTGAGGCCTGTATTTTAAATTGCATTAAAGTTTTAGATAAGCACAGATAAGCGAATATATTTTTTCCTCTATTTTAATTTTTAATTGTTATAATTTTTTACTAAAAAAGCGA
>JAPYZO010002790.1:0-13961 GCA_030522905.1 Torymus flavipes | reverse complement strand
TATGCCTGCGAATTGTATAAGTTAATATGTTATATTATTTTAAAATAAGAATTGAAATAGGAATAAACTTGCATTTATAACTATAATAATTGTAACTCTCATTTACAAGGTGTAAAAAGTTCAATTTATTTATAATATCAGTGAAAAGATATATTTGCAATATATTGTCCTATGCCTTTGAACATATCTCAAATACGTAGCTGGCATTAAAATATATTCTGAATATATATTGCATTAAAAATTTTGTATCACAGTCAGAAGCCGAGCAACGAGTTCTTTCTAATTTTACGAGCCATCCAATCAGAAATAAGAGCAACGCCGAGCGCGCAGCAGTAGTATAGTAATACGGTGATAAAGAAAGAAAATCACATAGAACAGTAACTAAAGTAGCACTACTCAGTAATCGCGGGAGGAACGGGCAAAAGAAAATACGAGGAACGAAGTAGAGAGAGTGGGAGGGATACAGGGTCGAAGGGGAGAGGCAAAAGTTGGCTCGTCGCGGTGGCAATACGGTTTTTAGGAGGAGAAGAAGAAGTGGGTAAAAGAAGGGAGGGGAAGAGGGGAGAGGGCGGCTTGTCTGGGAGATTAGCACCTCGTATAAAAGTTCCATAGTGGGAGTTCCGTGTAACGATGGGGGAGGAGGGAGGTGAGCGGCAGCAGTAGCAGCAGCAGCAGCCGCAAAGACGTGATGGAAGTGCGAGAGAGAGTGAGCTTGCGCAAGAAAGTCTTTCGAAGGATGAGGATGACGAAGGAGAGAGGCGGAAGGTATAAGCTCTCTCTTGCGCGAGCGCGAAGGCTGTTTCTTCTCTCTTTCTCACTCTTTTCTTGCGCGCAGCTATATGTACACGCGCGGGCGCTGGGAGGGAAAATTAGTTTTCAGAAATTTTTCATGAAAGCGTTGAAAGGGGCGAGAGAAAAGAGAGAGAGAGCAGAGCAAGCTTCCTTCTCTCATTGAAGGCTATTTTTGTGTTCTTCTCGCGCGACAGCGATTCAATAGCCTTTATTTTACACCCCTCGTGTTAACCCACACTCGCACGTCGTCACTACCGCCGTCCTTGCCTTTCCTTATTACGCGCTTTCTTCTCTCTTATTCGTCGATTCGCTATATATACCGTGCGCCCGCATATACACGTACACACACACACACACATACACTTTTCTCCTCGTTCGCTCATTCATTCGGCTCTCGCGCTCGCGTCTTTTTTCCATTATGCCTTATAAAGGAGAAAGCGCCGCCGACGCCGCCGCAACCGTTACTTTCCATTCGCGCGCTCTTTTTCACTCTCCTTATTATGTACTCTGCAGAAAATTGAAGCGCGAGCGCGAGGTCCGCGAGGTCGCATTGTGGACTCGACATTCTCTCTCTACTTCGCGCAACCCCCGCGAACTCGCTTTCATCTCTTACTTATATATATATAAATATATATATTCACACGTTATACACTGAAATCTCGGCCTCGTAATTAGTTTTGGACAATGTGGACGCGGGTGCACGCGTCGCGTTAATTTTTGTAATTAAGCGTCCGCGCATCATCCTCGAGGAGAGGGCTGGGCTGCAAGAAGAGGGGCGGCCGACTCCTTTATGCGCAGCCCCGCGTAAATGCTAACTACGCGCGGGCGCAACATTGTGCCTTGTTCGTTGAATATGGGAGGGGGTGGGGGGTACTGAAACGCGACAAGTCTCTGAGGACTTAATGATTAATCATTCTGCCCTGCGAGCCTCGTTAAAAAATTCCGACGTTTCGTGGCAATTATAATATGATGCCTCTCCGCAACATATACATATATGCATGTGGAGAGAGATGCGGGGAAAAAATGAGGATCGTATGTATATATACCTTTGACTTTTCGAATAAGAATTATATGTACGCGATGTCTTTCAGAGGACGTATCTTTTTTCACGTAGATTTCCCGGGATAATGCAACATTAATTAACAGAGGAGTTGGAGAGACCGCGGTAAAGTGCGTTGGAATTACGTAGTAATAGATTTTTTTGCTGTAATTAACAGTTGTAAGTGTAATTAAGTATAATTTGTGTAATTATAGCCGGGATAATATTTAGAAAATACGCGATATATATTATATGCAAATAATTCTTTATGAAATTATAAAAGTAATAGTCAATGCAAAATGGAAATTATTAGAAACTTAAATGTTAATCAAACCTTTTTTTAAAAAGTATGTTTGAATTATTTAATATTTTATTAGTAATAATTTAGGATTACACTTTTTCCTAAAAGTAAATGATAAATTTGTGTTATGCAACGACGGTTTCTGTATATGAATATTAACTATGGAAAGTCCTTTACGAATTTTATGATTCGCTAGGCTGTACCAATAAATTAAGTTTTCGCCCAGTCAACATTGATTAATTATAATAATTGAATAATGGGCACTCAGGTGAAATCTCGAAGAATAGATGCAGTCTTCTGTCCTCCCCATTAAAAAAATACTAGGTGTACATTTAGAAAAAAAAACATTCGAAAAATTCGGACTGCCTGAAATCCTCGAAGCCGCGTCCCCGAACGATATTCGTGCTCCCAAAGCAAGCGGCTTCCGAATCGAGCCAAGAGCCACTCCAGTCGCATACTTTGTATTATACATGCGCATACACGCCTGCTTCTAACATGAGAGCGTGCACGCAGCCGCCGCCGCCGCCGCCGCACATATACTATACCGGCAA
Source organism: Torymus flavipes (assembly GCA_030522905.1). Classification (NCBI taxonomy): domain Eukaryota; kingdom Metazoa; phylum Arthropoda; class Insecta; order Hymenoptera; family Torymidae; genus Torymus; species Torymus flavipes. Next base: position 11,278 of record JAPYZO010002790.1, on the reverse strand, counting down.
ATAGAGTGACGCTTACATTATATCGGGCGAGCGAGCAGCGGAGGGTTGAAAGTCGGTCGCGGGGGCTGCTGCGCGCGCGCGAGAGAGAGAACGTGACTATGTGTGTGAGTGTGTGTACCTACGCGTGTTCCCGGCATTCCGCGATGCTCTATTCAAGTAAATTACGGCCGGGATCGTGTTCCTTTGACGCACCCGCGTGCGGCGACTCTATCCGCGCCGCAACGAGCGTTTGTCGTAGTAGTCGTCGTCGTAGCCGGCGGGGGCGACGACAGCTAAACACAAGCAATTCTGGTATAACTTTCCGCCGGAGCGCGTCTTGCGTGCCTTAGTTGTGTAGCGTTTGAAGGTATACGGAGATAGTGTTGATGAGGGTGTAGACAAATAATGCGGTTGTACCGTGCGGTTTTGTGAAAGAGCCTTACAGTTGAGAAGATGAGTGTACTTTAAAAGATATCATTTATATAAGGAAATAAATCAGGATACATCTTAATCATTAATATATTTAAATTGCGATATTATATTGAAAAAAACATTTAAATAACTTTTTTATTTATTGTATGGCTGAATGCACCTCGTTAAAGGCGCCACAGCAATCAAACACGAAAAGCTGCACTCCTTTGATTTCTCGAACAGCTTCTCACAGCCTTCTACATTGTTCATCTTCTGGGCAAATAATTTATGCGTTTTTCTCCATCCCCCCTGTGGCTACGCTCACTGTTCTCTATACTGCTGCTGCCACCCCGGCATCTAGCGGGAGAGTAAAAGCTCTCGCGTCAATACGCTCTCCCCGGCCCAAGACAGCGCAGGTAAGAAGGTGGGGTGCGTGGGTGGGAGAGTGTCGGGTCGATGGGTGGGGGAGCTTGAGCGAGCTAGGGGAGGTTGCGCGATGGAGGGGTGGCGTCCACGGGAGGGAGAGAGATCACGGCGCCAATATTACTACTAGCATCCCTAAAGATTACCAATATCCTTGAGAGGCGCGCAGTAGCACCGCCGCGACGCTGCTCTTGTCGTCATAAAAGACGAGGAGCGAGCTGCGAGCTAGCTTACCGAGATATTACGTTTATACGGTGCAGAGAGCTCAATTTTCGCGACTTCATTTTCCGAAATGTACACCCGGAAGACAGCGCCAGAGAGGTAGGAGGGGGCGGAAAAGGGCGGGGGAAGAAAGGGGGCGCCGACGCGCAAGGAACTTTGGTCAGTTCGTGTTCTCTGTGGGTGTGTGTATGTGTATAGACAGCGGCGACTCGAGTTGTATACACGCGCGGTGGAGTTTCGCTGAAACAAGCTCGCGGCCGAAAGAAAAAGCTCTCTTTGACGACTGTGTATACTTCTTCGCCCAGCATCGTCGTCTTCTTCTTCTTCTTCTCCTTCCAGCCGCTCTCGCGCTTTATGACATTATGAGGTATATATCGGCCGGCCTTAGGATAAGCTCTGGAAGTCTCGCGCCCGCGTAAAAGAGCGCATTCACGTCAAAGCCTCGCTCGCTCGCTCGCTCGCGCGCGCGCAGTTCTATTTTCAGTGCTCATTTGGAGCACGTCGTAAAGACGATGGCCTGCGAGCGCGACTACCTTTTATGTACGCGTACTTCTGCGATGGCTTTTTTTATGTCCCCCGACGACGACGAGTTGTACGATGCTGCTCAAAAACTTCGCGTCATACTTTCCGCAAAGCGTGTGTATAGGTTGACGTATAGGGACGTGCGCTACCGTCGAAGTTTTTAACGCTGGTGTATTAAGGGAATTGCTCGGGCGTTAAGGGTGCACGCTTTGATTGCCTTGTTGTGTATTTATATACAGCTAGTGACCTTTTTTTTATTTGTGTTTCTACGCAGAATAAAACCTTCGTTTATATACATTAATTTTTGTTTAGTTTGTACCCTTTTTAATCAGTTTGTTATTTAGTTTTTTGCAATAACCATTATTGATTTTCTTCATGTTACTCGGAGCTAAATCTTACCCCGAGAATCGTAATAAAAACAATCTACTATAACGCATCAACAAAAGCAACCCACCCGTATCGCAATTAATGTCCATCCCTCGCAAAAAATGACTCTCCCCAAGATGAAAGGCAGGCAATAGTGTCGCGTCCACTTGTCGCTCGGACGTGCAGCCCTGTCTTCCTCTCTCGTGAATCCGTAATCGCAAAACGACACAGTTATTACTCGGCGCGCCGTCGAGTGTATAGTGTCCCGCGCGCGAAGAACGTGTAAGGTCGCAGCGTGACACAATAGGCCGTCGAGGCCTGCATTGTGGCCTTCCCCTCAGGCTCATTGTGCCCCCCACAAAGCTTTAATCCACGAGCGGATCTGCGCGCTAATGTCAATAGCGCCGCCGCCGTCGCCGCTATCGTCGTCGTTCTTCTTCTCTCCTTGCGGCCTTTTATGCGGATCAAAACGCCCGTGTTATGCGAGTAGTGTACATGCTGCAAGCTCGCGTTCGCCCATATGGAACATTCCTCGCTGAATGGTGTCCGGTGGTTCATGGGTAATCGTGCTTGTAATCGCGCTCTTTTAAATTAGCCAGAAATTGGGACATGTTATTTTATCACCTTACCATTGTAGTTGGGTGAATTGTTTTCAATGACATTAACTAATTGAGTGACTGCACGGAAAAAAATGAAATAACTATGTGATTGTACTGGTCACACGGTTGATGAAAGATTTTATGTCGGTAAAATTGGCATTAAAGAAGAGTAAAATCTTCCTTTCGTTAAAATGGAACGAGCATTTCATTCTAATAAATTGAAACAGCTTTAAAACAAATGGAGTTTCTACTTTTTCTGAAAAGAAGTTTATCTGTGTGTTTTAAAAGACTTTTTGAAAGGATACTCCCTTTTAAAAAGGAGATTCTTCTTGTTTTCAATGAAATTTTAACTTTTGAAATGCAATGATAACTACAATTTTAAATATAATGTTGCTTCCACTATACAAACAAAATTTATATTTATTTATTTTATAATGTTATTTCAACTTTTCTCCATATCTGTTGATTTATCTGATACATACTCTATATGAATTTTGATCCATATAATTTTCATATTACTGCAGTAAATTAATCATACATTCATTATTAAAATGTAAAAATCATCATTATGTTACTGTTATTAAAAAATATATGTACACATTTCAGTGAAGTCCGATTATTTATAACAAACAATACAAATTGTTCGGAAATTAGAGAATTAGAAATTTTTATCAATAAATCTGATTACAGCGATAATCCATTCTCGAAAACCATACGAATCAGATTTTCCGCCATATGACAAATGATGTTTCTCTCCCTTGCTGGGCGAACTGTTCCACGTGCATGCGGACCGCAATACGAATTCACGCGTATGTACGTACAAGCGAGCTAAGGCATAGCATTCACGTAACGTATAGCCCGCGGCTGACCCTGTATATATGTGCGATGCGTGTAATCCACCCCAACTCGTCGAATAATCGCTATTGTGTCGCCCCAAAGTCCCATGAGCGGTTTTTCGGACGTGCGCCCGAACACTAATGCGTACGTACGTACTACGTACATATACGCGCTCCTATCTCTTTCTTCGTCTAGTAGTTCTCTCTCCACTCGTGGACGAGTCGCTCCATTGTCGTACTTTAATGAGAGTCGTAAAGGCGACAATCACGTTGTAACGGACAATTGCTCGGGCGCATGTATGACGCGGACATGTGTTGAATTTTCTCTTGATTCTTCTTGGCTTTGGTAATTGCTATGGTTAAGCGGGCTATTATTTATTGCTGAATGATTGGCGCGCATTAGAGAGATTGACCGAGCGATAAATTATTGATCGTTCGTGAAATTCATTGCTTCGGACTTTTGTTCGGTATAGAAAAGAAAAAATGCTAATGTAATTTTTCAATATTTTTTCTCCTTTCACGAAAAACAAACATTCATCGTATATTTTTATAAGACTGAGCGAGTACTGACATTATGAGCAGTTTGTTTCACCATTTTTTTTTTTAATATTAATGAAATATAAAGAAATAATACAAAGTCACAATATTCAGAAGGACTTGTTCATTATATATTTTTTTTCTAAAAATTACGCCGTATAAGCATTAAATAACTTTTTCCAGTTGCCTGCACACCAAGTTATATAGTGTTTACATTACAGTTGCTCAATCCGACTAAAGATATAAAGCCTTTTTGACGCGTCGTTTTATGCACACGCATACGCGCGAAATAAAATGTTTATTTAACAATCGCACCATTCAATTAAGAGCCCACATTATTGAAATCATAAACCTGCGCGATCATTTAATTTTCCCGCTCGCTCTCCTCACAGCGTGCGCGGGCGATTCCCGTATCATCTCCGCGATATAAAACGCGCGTGCGAATTTGTGTCTAGAAATCCTGCAAACGAGCCTCTCGCACGCTCAGCTGCGGCCGGAGAGGTACACACACATACAAATTACAATATCGTCGCACTTTACAGCGCGTGCAGCGTAAAATTTACAGCCCGCATAAACACACTCCCCCCTATCTACTCTTTCTCTCTGGGCGCGACCAATTTTGCGAAGAGTGCGAGCGAGAGGGCGAATATATATATATGACCAAATGGCCTCCACGTCACATCATAACCATAAACGCTGTAAAGTCTTTCTCTGCGGACGCGCGCACGTTGCGTCGCCGTTTTTTCGCGAGAGCCAAGAGAAGAGCGTTGTCTCGCCTCTGAATCATTCTAATGCCTGTAAACGAGACTTGCTCGCGAGCCGGAGAGAGAGAGAGAGAGAGAGAGAGAGAGAACTCGAATCGCACGCGCTCCTCCTAACTACCGCTGCTGCCACTGCTGCGCGGATTATTTACGCCGCCTATTAACCGTAATTTACGCCTTCGATCGTATAAACGTTTAATCTCCGCGGAGGCACTTAGCGCGCGCACTCTCGTAACTATGTACTTGCGAAGAAGAAGAGATGCGTGTACGCGCATGTGTATAATGTATAATACATACTCCCTCGCGCGCGTTCATTTCGTTATATACACGTCACATCCGAAATGAAGCGCCCATCGTAACGTAATAAGCGCCGCACGCAGCGCGTGCACGTATTATACTTATCTACACAATTACCCGACTCTCTGATCGTAGCTCGTCAGACTTTCGGCGGAGGAGACCAACATACACACATTGCCGGCTTATTTTGACATTCTTATCGCAGAATCGCGGAGTGCGCTAATCCCCCGAGCGCCGGGCGCGTAATCTCTCCAACCCCCTATATGTATGTGCGCTCCGACTCCCATGACACATGTACACGCGCCTTTCGCGCGGTTTTTTGTTCTTTCGCTTTATATATCCGTCGTCCCTGTCTGTCGCCGCGTAATCCGCTATTAATTGCCGCCACAAAGAGTTCTTTCGGTGTGTCCCCCTCTCCTGGCCCCTTGTCCAGGCGCCTTTGAAATATTTATGATGTTGATCTTCAATCGTCATGCCCGCCCGCTCCTCGCCCACCCCGGCACTCCACTTTGTGGGTGTGAAATATTCATAGCGCGCGTTACTTATTGACGACGCGCGCGTGCGTCTATACGTGGCCTTTTTTTTTGTTTTGCCGACTGCGTAGAGGATGTGTCGGTTTGTCGCTTTTGATTCTTCGTCGACGGGGGATTTGTGTTATTTGCCTTTTGCATTTGTTTGTCTTGCGTATATCATTTCGTGTAATGAAAATCATGCTTTTATATATATGCTGTTTTTGCGACAGATTAATTAATTGTACTAATTCAACACTGTGATTAAGTAGTTGACTCGTTTGATCTTTTATCGAAAAAAAGACATTGAAAAAATATGATGATAATACACGTTAATTATATAGCAAAGTCAACTACGCTATACAACCCAAAAATTAAGAAATGCAACAAAATAAGCATCATTAACGTCTTTGGATCGTGAGGTGGTGTATAGCATTCGAAAGCTAAGTTTGATGAAATGAATGATTTATTGGAAAAGATAAAAGTCAATTAAAAATTTCACCTCTCTGATATAAATTCCTAACAAGCTGGTAGTTTTCCAAATACAAGAACAGCCTTCCGAGATAAATTTTCATCCTTCTTAACGTGCGCATTAACTTTTAATAACGCACATAATGCGGCGCACGCACTCGCCGCGCGTAAAAAATAATACCTTCGCACTGCAGCTGCAGCACTCGCGATAGCAGTGGCATGCAAATAAGAGATTAGACCGTCCAATTAAAAGGTCGTTATTTATGCAACGGCTCGAAACTGCGGCGTTTTCATATAATTCGAAAAACCGGCGGCGCGTCGACATTATGCACTCGTTAGCAAGCTCTCTCTTGCGCGGAATTTGCGAAAATAATTTAAAATGGAAAATTAGAGACGTCGGGCAGTAGTATGGCGAGACGCCGGCGACGTAAGAACGCGGGGTGGAAAAATTGAGAAGCGCGCGCGTACCAACAATTTGCCACTGCACCGCCGCGTGCATCTAGAAAAGTCTTTGATGTGTATACAGAGCGCGCGCGCAGATATCCGCGCGCACTACTAAGGAAGGCGATGGCATAACGACGCGCTCGCGCTGCGAAAAGAGTAAACGCGCGGTAGGTAGCATTGGTTCGTCAATGATGCACTTGCCGCGCGCCGCGCGCGCGCGAGAGTTAACGGTGCGCATCCGCAGAGTGCGCTTTTGACGATTCGCTCGTGTCGTTTAATTTAATTTGACGATTGCTCGTTAAACGTACGACCCGACAGACAGCGCGAAAGAGACAGAGAGAGGCAGAATGAGGGGGAGAGAGAAAAGCGGCAGCATTAAATCTCGCACCTTCGGCCCGTTCGAATAATTACTGCTCTGCCTCTGTCGCCGCGCGACTGCTACTGCTCTGCTCGTCTTCCTTTTTGTTCTTTGCGCAAGCGGAATTTCAGCCCGTGTCTGTGTGCGATGCTCGGCTGTGGACCGTTTTTGCCCAGAGATTTTTTTTTTAGCAGGGTAGAAGAGTTTTTACGCGCCTAGGAAGTTGATTGTAATGGCGAGCGTATTTCTTGGACGAGGTAAAAACGACAGAGTTCTGTGGCGTTGGTTGGGAGAAACTAATTGTTTTTTTATTTAGTTGCTTTTAAACGGAACGATCATTATACCATTCGCGTTAGAATATATTTCTTGATCATATTTTAATTGGCTTGGATGAAGTTCAAACGTGATGAATCGATTCGTATGAAGAGACTTGAAAGTCTAATATTGCAAACTTTTTTCTAGACTTTTGTCATTGTTTTTGCTAAGCTTTTAATGAGGAATTCATACAGTACCGTTACAGAAATATTAGATTAGAATAAAATTTTATTACATGATGAAAATGAAAAACGAGATTAATTTGTTAAAGAAATGATACACCAATAAACTTCCTTTTCATTAAAATACCTGGCATCTGATTATATTATTATTATACACAAATTATTACATAAAAAACTGTAAAGAAAACGTATGAGATTTCTAGAAACACTCATATTTTAAATTTAATTATCGTTTATTCTTTTTATTCCTTTCAGTATGTATGTATATAGTTAAAAATATTGTTAATGGAATAAATGCAAATGTTCTTTGAAGAAGCATAATACTGCTGATATTAGCAGCTGTTTTTATGTCTGGCTTCTTAGTCGTTTACTTGCCTTCGGGATTTTATAGCACTCCGCATTTGTACGTTTATGATTTTCAGATGTAACTTAGTCTATATTTAATTACACCGCCGCTACGTATATGTATACTATATTACTTTATTTTCAGAGAACGTTTATTTCATAAGGAATATGAAGAATTTAATTTAATAATTAAATTTCCGACAAGCTTGCTTTTTCTTATACGCGAAAAAACAGAAGTATTTTCTTGTAAATATTTTCAAATAGTAAAATTAAATTCTTACTTTCTAAACAATCTAAAGAATTGAATTGTTTTATGTGTTTATATTAGTATAGTTTAATTTGAAATCGCAACGAATAGCTTCAATATAACGTTCATATTTATATATGAACGGTATTATACTGGAAGCAGCGGCTTATGCAAACGAAGGAAAATAATTTACGCCAAACACACATCTTCATTAAAGTGGAAAAATTCAATCACTTCCTCGTCTTACAGTTACACATAAAAGACTTATCAGCATTATCGGCTGCGCGCAAGCCCAACCGGTCGCGATGTAGGTCATTAACGACGCAAACAGTAGAGATTTTCTTTACGCGCGACCGTAACAACTCGACGACGACGCTTTGTATATCAATGAAACCGAGATGCATCGTGAGTATATATCGTGCAATATCGATGCATCAACATCGACGCACGCTCGCATATTATAATACGAATGCCGGCCACTTCGCCTGAGAATCTTCTAAGAATGCTAATTATTATCGGGGAGAAAGCCGCGGCATCTTATAAAACACGATTATAAACAGCCGAGCGCGGCATTGATAAGATTGCAACAGTGTTATTATGCGGCGCGCACGCATAGCGAGCTCTCAGCTGCAGTCTCGTTTATCTTTTAAGAGACGCGTCTCTTGCTCGCGCAGGCGCGGGGACGTTTCCTCATTGCCGTGAAATCCCGTTTCGCCCGATAAGAAGAAAGGGGAGAGGAGTGCGCGTATATATATACAGAGAGAGGCAAAGAAGGGCGCTTGCGGAGAACCGTCTCTCGCGCGGCGCATAATTGACGTACACGCGGATAATTGGGAAATCGACGCGGCGACAACGACGAGAGCGCGCTATATACGCGTAAAATATGTGTATATACACAGGTATGCATGCGCGCACGCGCGTATAGGTAATGCGAGCTCGCGATAACGGTAAAGTTTAACGACGCGCTTATTTCATTCGCCTTGATAACAAGGGAAACACGACGTTGTCCGTATATATATATGCGAGAAATGGAAGAATAAAAAAGGAGGAGCACCATGCGCGCGTTAATCGACCGGCGACGAATAGAGTCGTTATGGAGGCCTTGCTGTAATTTCCCGCGACTTTGCGCAAAGCGAGGAGGAGATTTTCCTCCCAGTGAAAGTCGTTACGATTCGAAAGGGCGCGTTCCTCGGCTTTCTTCGTCGGGGAACTATATATGCGCGCGCGTTCGTCCGGCTATTAATTATACGAGATGACGGTAGTCATTCACTGTGCGACTCGAGATGACGACGTTCTCGAGAGGACCCGTTGTGTCGTTTATTTGGCCGGTGTATATATATGAGACACCAATTGTATACGTGGACCGCGGGACTTTACGGAGATAAAAGTTTCGACATTTTTATATATACGACAGGCCGGCGACTGATTGTGGTCAAGATCGAGTTAGTTCGATGCGGTGAAAGCGTCGTCGGTCATTACAAAATGAACTAGAAAATCCAATATCTGTATGCAAAGAAAGCTTTTCAACTTTGATGTTTGATATGTAGATATGACGGAGTGAAATTTAGAGTTATTGAATTATGTAAAGTGTCTGTATAAAGTATTTATTTACGCATTGCTGAATATGTTAGATTAGAAAACTGGTTTAAGCGGGTGTTGTAAAATACGTTTGTCGGAATGGAATAAATTTCAAGTCAACTATACGTATTAGTAGTAATTTGAAGCTATTTTTCGGGTGGTAGTTCCGCTTATTTTAGAAGCAATAGATTACAATGTATTTACCCACGCAAGTACATAATTATATATGAATTATATTTGAACTCATAATAGGGGTAAAATTAGAATCTGTAAATAATACATTTATGATGTACTTATTTATACCACTAAGTGAATCAGATATTCAACACTGGAAGGTAAAGAAATGATTGGCAGGTACTATCCCCATCACAAATGCGTCATTGAATAAACACGCCATAAAACCACATAATTCAGGCATTTATCGAATATTCATATCAATTCTATGAATCTCTCGCGGCGGCAGGTGCAGCAATCTACCTCCTACACAACGTGTTATCAATCAATATAAGAGCCCTCTTCCTATACAACCCTCCAAGTTTAATTAGTACACTTCACCATCGACTAGAAAAATACCCCTAGAAACGGGAAAAAGTGACGATCGGTGTCCTCGGCAAAAATAGCAACAGGCTGATGACTGATTGGAGGCCATCAGGCTTCTTCCTGTGCCCCACTCCACGCGCCGCCTCGCTTACGCGTAAATTATTGGAGGCATCATCATCGTCGGGCGTGCGCGCATTCTCGGTCCACCGCGCGCCTGACATAACAAACACGACGGCGGTGAACCCCATCCGCTGATGATCAGAGGGAACGCACGTGCCGAAAGCAAAGAGCCCCGGCTCTGCGCCCTTTGCGCTACCGCACACTTGCTCTTCGCCATATATTCCCTCTTCTCTGTATATATCTGCGTGCTTCAATCTTGCGCGCGGTCCGTTGTGGAGCGCGTGCGTGTGCGTAGGTGCGCTTTATTCCTTGACAATTTATCTCCGCTTCGGGGAGCACAGCGCGCGCGTGAGAGAGTTTCTCTGTCTCTCTGCGTATGCCGTGTCTTAGGAACTTGGAGGGCGCAGCGAGCCGTTAAACTGCTCCTGAGTTTGAGCCAGCGAGCGTGTCGTCCTTTGCTGTTCGCGCTGCTGCTGCTGCGGCTTTGCCTCGCGTTTTCTGCTGAGGCATTTCGTTTATGCATAGTAGTGATAATGGGGAGAATGTGAATCGCTTCTATAACCGAGAGAAACCAGAGAAGATGTAGTCTTCTGTTTTCGTGATTAAAGACGCACGTCCGCTCTCTTGCAAATATTATTCTGTATAGATGTAAAATGTCAATTTTATCGTATACTTCTAATGCTCGAGAGGCTCAGTGAAGAATTTGCCACGATCTCTTATTTTATATCTTTATTTTGTAGAAAGTAATCAATTTCTCTATTTCATTCTCAGCTGATAAAACTATCATCGTAAATGAAAGCAAATAACTCACTCACCAGAACTTTTAGGGTAACAATAATGCTAACAAAAAAAATCGTATTTACGATTCAAATATTATTTTTAGTTTTTTTTTTCTATATATAGGCATTATATTTTTTTAGCATAACGTACTCATGCGTAACCCTAATGCTATACGACTTTTCGGAAATTGGAGTCTCATAACCCGCGATAATAAATGAGAAGCACGTCATAATCTAATGGAACGTAGTTGTCGTTGGCGGTGGGTGTATACAGGCTCGTCCTTGACTGAAAGAGAACTCATAGTCTCTCTGGGGAGAGGAAAAAAAGCGAAGGAAAAAAAGACACGCCGAGAGTTGTGTTTCAGACAATAATAATTCGGACATGTGTGGCCCATACGGAGGAGACGCACAACAGAAGCGGAGCGGATCTCTCTCTC